>JAYJMB010086867.1:0-20823 GCA_036873735.1 Pouteria campechiana | reverse complement strand
CTTTTTTTTTTTTGTTTAGGTTGATGTCGTGTTCAACTATTCATAAATATTTTACTTTTATTTTTTAAAAATAATATTAATAAGATAAAGAGCCACATTATTCATAAAATAAATATAGCCGACACATAATATTTTCAAAGTGAGTTATCAATCCTAGAGTATCTAATGAAATACAGTGTTCTATTTTATTGAATGAAAAGGGGTTTGTCTATTGAGAGGCAAGTGAGAGATAAAAGGGCTTTTTTTTTAGGTTTATATCATATTTAATTATTTGTAATCATTTTATTTTTATTTTTTTAATAAAAATAGATTAATATGAGCAACATACAGAGTTACATCATTCATAAAATAAATATAAATAATATGAAATAATTTTATAAAGCGAGTTATCAATTCTAGAGTATCCAATAAAATACAATAGTCTATATTACTCTTGAGGTTTGTTGGTTGAGAGGCAAGTGAGAGACAGAAGTTTTTTTTTTTTTTTGTTTAGGTTGATATCATGTTTAATTATTCATAATTATTTTATATTTATTTTTTAAATAAAATAATATTATCAGGATAAAGAGTGACATCTTTAATAAAATAAATATAGACAATATAAATAAGTTTTTTTAAAGTGAGCTATTAGTCTTAGAGTATTCAGTGAAATACAATGAAAAGCCAGTTTCTCGTTTGTCAGCCGAAAGGAAAATGAGAGAACAAGTTTTCTTTTTGTTTGTTTAGGTTGATATCATGTTTAATTATCCATAATTATTTATTTTAAAATTTAATTTTTTAAAATAAAAAATATTAACAAGATAAAGTACATTGTCTATAAATAAATATAGACAATATAAATAAGTTTTTTGAAGTGAGTTATCAATTCTAGAGCATCCACTAAGATCGGATGGTCTATTCTACCGAATGAAAAGCTCAATTCCTCTGTAGGGTTTGTTTGCTCAGAGGCAAGAGAGAGAGAGACAGAAGCTTTTTCTTTCCTTTTTTTTTTCTGTTGTATTTTTATTTTCTATCGGGGCTGATGTCATCTTTTTAATCATTCGTAATTATTTTACTTCTAAATTATAAAATAGCCTTTTTTTTTCCGTATCATTGTATCGAGTAGTTGGAGTGCAAAATAAATTCCCTACAAGTCCCTAAAAATTCCCCGCAGCCGCTTGCGCTGCGGTGATCACTGCCGCTGCCACTTTCCCACTGTTCGACAAATTGCCTGCATGAAAGAGAAGAAATCCAGTAAAATGGCGACGCTACCTTCTCTCCTCCGCCTCTTCTTCGTCTTCCTCCTGTCTGCTGCATCGAGGGTCTGGGGCATTGGCGTGAACTGGGGGACTTCGTCTTCCCACCCTCTGTCGCCGCCCAAGGTCGTCGCCCTCCTCCAATCCAACAGCATTTCCAAAGTAAAGCTCTTCGACGCCGACCCTCAAGTCCTGGAGTCCCTCGCCGGCTCGAAAATCGACGTTGTGGTCGGCATACCCAATTCCATGCTCAAGCCCCTCAACTCTTCCAAGAAGCTTGCGGAGAGCTGGGTCCATGACAATGTGTCTCGGTACTTCTCCAATGGAGGTTCTGCATCCGTGAGAATCGAGTATGCTGTTCTTCTTCCACTGCTGTTACTTTAAATGCAATCTTCTGCTTTGAATTTTAGTTGCATTTGATGGGTAGATGGTAGACAAAAGGAGATAAAGGATTAAGCTTTGCTTGGAAGTAGGTTTTGTTGATTTGAACTAGAAAATGTTCTCCATGTAAGGGCATTGCAATACAATATGATTTAAATGCTAATGAATGCCATAGAACTTCATTTGCCTAGTAGAGAAGTGTTGCCATGCTGACTCTTCTATAAATGGAGCCGTCTTTTTCACAAGGAGTGGACTGTGGGTTTCAAATCAATGATGGCTGAATACGAAATTGGGAATGAGAGTGGTGCATAAATGGCAAGTACAGAGTTCTCACTTCATCCTCTTTAGTGGGATGGGTGAAGGTGAAAGCCATTGGCCATCTCTCCATCAGTAAATTTGTGCTCTATGCTTAAACAATGGTGTAATTTGGTTGCTTGTTTGTTGGGTCTTGGGATCATGCTTACTATCCTGGTGGGTTTTATGTGAATGGACACAGAGCCTATGTGTTTGTGTATGCAGCCATGCTGCATTCTTGGACACGCCATTCATGCATGCTGCATATTGTATGAGGTCACTTAGAGCATAGTAAAAGACTATCATTGGCACTTTAACAAAATGATCTTAAGCCCTCAAAGAGCAATTCTAGATGGACTATTCACCAGATTGTATTTTATTATTTCGTATTCTTAGATACAAATGTTGGGCTTCAGTATCTTGATGATAGAGCAACTATCTCAAGAAAAAGTAGGGTTGTCACTGGAACACTCTAGAGCTCAACTTAATGACAAAGAGCAATGCATATGACATCAGAGCCTAAAGCCCTTTTTTTTATTTTTATTCAGTAACATGAAACTGTGAATTTTTTGACTTCTTATAGTTGGTTATCGAAAGGATATGCATTTGAGAGTTTATAGGAAAAAAAATTCTTGTGTAAAAGATCTCCCAAATGTGTCTTACTCACAATAAAATGTGCTATTTTTTGGATTTATTTTTATATAATTATATTCCTTGATAATTGAATTATATGATTTATTGTTGATACAGGAAGGGCCCTAGTTCTTGTGGATCATTCCTCTGCATACGAGATTAATTTATGTTGTCTTAATCTTTATCTTCTTCATCTTTCTTAGTTTTGTAATAATAATAAAAAAATAGATGGTAAAACATAAAATATACAAGAATTAAAGTAAAACTGAAGGGAAATAATTCAATACAATTGGTTGCCTACCTTAAGGTTTAGACGAAATCCAATTTTCCTATCATGCTTAGTATTATGCATTTAATTCGAATACTTAAAGTTATTTCAATTAGAGGCTTGTGTAGGTCACATCATGTGAGAAGATATAAAATCATGTGTAAAATATGCAAATCAATTAGATGATCTAATTGAGTATTATAATGCTATAAAACTTAAACAATTATTTATCTAGATAAAAGAAATACTCTAAAAGTTACAAATGTTTGATTACATATTTGTGGGTCCCTTTAGCTACTAAACAAATTTAACTGTTAGATATTCACCCTCAATTGGCTTTAATTTTGTAGCCTATATATGTTTCCAATCAATATTATTTTTGATATCATAGTTAAATATATATTGACTGATATGATGGTTAGCTTTGATTAATCAAAACATCATATTGGTCCAAAATGAAAATATTGGACCAAAACATCATATTGGATACTAAATGAAAATATTGCACCAAAACGTCATATTGGATGCAAAATGAAAATATTGTACCAAGTCACTTCATACGGTCAGTTGTATTGAACCATTATCCAAAATCAAATAGCTTGAATTTCTATCTGGAGCTAACTAATAAAAGGAAAGGTGTTTCAGAAATTTCTCTGTGTAATATCTTGAAAGGGCCAACTGATATAGCGGTTAATGTATTACCTAAATAACTTGAAAGGGTTTCATTTTCAACTCTCTTGAGGAAACTGAAATGTGTTATTGCAGCTTCAAAATTTGAAGGCTGATGAACTGCTTGAGATTTGCAGATGATTTTCTTGAAAATGTGGGTAATGCCAAGTTACTTGCATAGATGATAGGAATGGCATCTTATTGCTAATGCAGTACCAAGTCCTCTTATTCCAAGATTGAGTGATGTAAATATAGGATCACTCCGCAAAAGTATTCCAAGATTAAGTGAAACCTTGTTCAGTCTAGGTATAGCCCAACTGTGGCGCTCTGAAGTCTCTTTTCATACCATAATTATAGGCTCCTAGAGGCTGGACCATAAGCTCAATATTTGGTGAGGCTTCTAGTTGTTAACATGTCAAACATCCAGTTTGGCTAACCACTGAATTGATCTGATTGGAACACATGAATAGGAGCTCTCCGTGGATTGTCTTTGCTTTTTACATCAATCACTTTTTGTTGTTGTTATTTTATTTTGAACTTCATTGTCAATGCTGATTTAAGGTTTTGAATCTTCCAATTTAGGAGATTTTTGTATTTCCTCAGTTCATACTAGGCCTCATACCTGCTTTACAAGGAATGGTGCATGAACTGATTGCATGTCAACATGTACTTGTTTTATTTATAGCTTTTCTTTCCATCACATGAGACGAACAAAGCATCATTTTATCTTTCAGGTTAGAAAAGATAACAGACATTGTTACAACCTTGATTAGCATGCCATTAGATACCTTTATGTCCCACTTACAGAACAATTTACAGATATATTGCTGTTGGAGACGAGCCATTCCTACAAAGCTATGGGGAAGAGTTCAAGCCGTATGTTGTTGGTGCTGCAACCAATATCCAGCTGGCTTTGATTGCAGCTAGATTAGCAAACAAGGTGAAAGTCATTGTCCCTTGTAGTCCAGATATTTACCTCTCTAATTTGACTATGCCATCAAAAGGACACTTCAGGTCTGATCTCAACAAAACCATGATTGAGCTACTTTCATTTCTGAGCAAGCATGGATCCCCTTTCGCGATCAATATCTACCCTTTCTTGAGTCTTCATATAAATAAGAACTTATCTACAGGTTATGCCCTTTTCCAACCTACCACACATCCACTAACAGATGGTCACAACACATACCAAAACAGCTTTGATGCAAGCATTGACACCCTGATTTCTGCTCTGAAAAAGGCTGGATTTGCTGAGATGGATATCATTGTTGGAAAGATAGGATGGCCGACAGATGGGGCAATGAATGCATCCTCTGCTGTTGCTCACACCTTCATGAAAGGTTTAGTTGGCCATCTACAGAGCAAGGCTGGAACACCACTCAGGCCTAGGAGACCTCCCATTGAAACATACATTTTCAGCCTCTTGGATGAAGACCAGAGGAGCATAGTGAATGGAAATTTTGAGAGACACTGGGGCATATTTACTTTTGATGGTCAGGCCAAGTACCAAGTGGATTTAGGCCAAGGTTCAAGAGATCTCACAAATGCTCAGAATGTAGAATATCTTCCCTTGAAATGGTGTGTCGTGGACAATAACAAGGACCTGTCAAACGTCTCAAGCAATGCCGTTGAGGCCTGCTCTGCTGCTGACTGTACTGCCTTGTCACCTGGAGGCTCTTGTTCCAATGTTGACTGGCCGGGGAATGTATCATATGCTTTCAATAGTTATTATCAGCAGCATGACCAACAAGCGGATAGTTGTGATTTTGGTGGGCTGGCTCTAATCACCAGTGTTGATCCGTCAGTTGGTGAGTGCAGGTTCCCAGTTGGCCTTCAGATATCACAGTCCACTTCCCTACTTGAGACTCTGAAATGGTTGACATTCTCTATAGCTGCCTGCATTTTGACATTGCTGCTTGGTTTCGCTTCGTGTGCTAGCATACATTAGCAGTCTGAGATGTAATTCCTGATGGCATGCTTCCCCTTGATTGAGTCTGCTTATTGCTGCTGAGTTGTAGCATCGACCTTTTTGTACAAGGCTTAAGGTTGTTGGTTGTTCTCGATTCCTGATATTTGAGAATTTTGAGGTATTGAACAGCTGAGGGAAGTCACTCAAGAACATCTGCATCAGGCATTTTGCTGAACCTTTGTTGAATCCTGCTATGGCTTCTCGTTAGGAAGGGTTTTTCCTGATTCCGCCATGCTCCTGGGTGCCAATGCGACAGGCCTCTGTATGATCTATCTTTGTATTTGTGCCGGCCACAGAATAGCAATTCTGCTCGTAGGGCGAACCAAAGAATGCTCAGAATGCAAGCTATTATTCGTTTTCCTTTCAACTGATGTCCTTTCATGCATGCATCCAAGTCTCACATATTTCATCCTCACCCTGCTTTTGGGACATCTTCAAATTTGCGAGAGGAAGCTGTTTTTCGCTTGTGGTGCAAGAGCTATGGACGTGGAATCTATCTGTTTAGTTTCTTCAAAGTAAAATCCCTGCTACAAAATAGATATGCTTAAAAAAAAGAGAAATAATAATGATTGGAACAAGCTGGGTGGGTAATTATAGATAGTTAAATGCCATATGTTTATAAAAAGGAGATAAGAACAAACTTCTATACCTCTATTTTTTTAAAAAGGTCTTTGGCCTCTCTTTTTATTCTAATACATTGTAATTTTCTCCCAACCGGCTTCATTTACATTCCTTAATGACCAAAGGAACATGGAAGTTTGCTCTCATTTGGGTCCAGTTGGCAAAATAGCAATACAAGTAAATGCAACTTATGTTTGATCCAGCTTATTTTTCGGTGGTTATGGATTGTTTTCTTAAAATGCTTTCTGTGAAAGACTCAAGATATAAACCTTATTTGTTGTTGTTAAATTGCAGTTTAGTCAAATTTTGGACATGCTGCTTAACTTACCCTGAACCAATAAGCTTCAGCTGAATCTAATGTAGCTGAAATCTAAACTGTAAATAATAAATTCTTGTGACGTAGATTTCAGCAACTCGATTTCTTCTCATTATTATCTATACTTTATTATCAATAATTTTTACCTGCTTTATCATTATTTATCGTTAACGTATCCATTGTTCCGAGGAGAACTTAGGAAGCGCAGTCTGGGGCCGATCTGCAATTTACAACATGTGAATGGAATCCAGTCCGTCCACCACACTCTTCCCTTCTGAGATCACGGGCGTTAAATACTACTGTGCATCTGATTTTCTTCAGGCCCCATCTCTCATCCCAATCCATTTTTCCGTGAGCATCAGCGACGTATGGAATTCTATCCATCACGGCGGCGAACGCAGAACTTGTTTGAGCGGTTGAACCTACGACGGCCTACACCCTCAAGCGTCACCACAGTCGAACCGTCTATCATTGGCTGACGACCGTAAACATATAAATTGAAGCTTATATTGGAACTGAATCTGGAATAATCATTAAAAACTAAATTATCTCTCATGTTTAAGAAAATAAAAGGTCTTGATACGCTGATGCCTCTGCACGTGGACCCGGGCTGTGGGTGCGATGCATGTACGTCTCAGCCATCCGCGACGGTCGCAAAATGAGCTGGGCCGGCGTTGGGAATGCCCTAGCCATAACAGCAGCAGCTCCCCCTACTTTTTATCTTTCTGCTGCTTTTCTTTTTATAAATATCTCTCGGTCTTTTTGACAAAAGATCTTCCAATCCAATCTACTTTTCTTTCTTCATCGATCTGAAAGGAGAGAGAGAGAGAGAGAGAGAGAGAGAGAGAGGAGGGGGAAAAAATTCTTCCAAGGTCCAAATCATGTCTGGGATGTACGGCTCCGGTGGAGCTAGCGACTCTGCTCCGCCTCCTCGCGGCGGTGGAGGCTACGGCAGAGGCGGTGGTGGAGGTGGATATGGCGGAAATTCTCATAACCGAGGTTGGTATTAGGGTTTGAGTTTCTCTCTTTTTCCGTCTGTCTGATCTTTAGGGTTTTGCTTTCGATAACGATCCCGTTTTTGTTTCGACAGGCGGTGGTGGATATGGAAGAGGTGGGGGAGGAGGATATCAAAGCGGTGGAGGTTATGGAGGAGGATATCATGGAGGTGGCGGCGGCGATCGTGGGAACCGCGGCGGTGGAGGAGGAAACAGAGGTGGTGGTCGTGGCGGGGGCAGTGGCCGAGAAGGCGACTGGATCTGCCCTAATTCTAGGTTTGCACCTTTGCTCTCTCTTTGTTCTTCTATCTTTTTCCAACTATTATAGGCTGCTGGTGAAATTGGTTACTCTTCATGCTTGGGAGTATTATGTACATGTTTAGATCTTTTTTGAGATACTTTCCACTCGTCTTCGTATTCTCCACATTTATATATTTTACCGATCTCAAGCAATTGTACAACTTGCCGCCTTTCCAAGACGCGGAATGTTGTCACTGCCTAGGGAGATGGTACGGGTACAATCTGTGGGCTATATGGTTAGCTCACAAATTAGCTTGTTCGGGATTGTTTCTGTATCTCAATTAAGTTGTATTGTAGGTATACTTGGGTCGTTTGGGGACCGTACCATGTTAACAGCATTCTAGGGTGTGTAAAAGCTGGTCATTGTAGGTATGTTTGGGTCGTTCCAGGACAGGACCGTGTTAACAGCATTCTAGGCTGTGAAAAGCTAGTTATTCACATTTTTATTGGTCGGGCGAACCATTAGGGCGCGGTTTGGATGCTCGAAATTGCAATTGGTTGAATTACAATTGTCTGTTTTAAATTCAAGTCCATCTGTTTGGATGGGAGCTGTATTTTTTTTTTTTTCTGTTAATCTGTTGGTTGGCTTGAGGGGGATAGAGAGTGATGAGGGGCTATGTTGGTGGGCCATGATTCTCTTGCTCATCTGTAGTCCTTTGACATGTAAAAGAAATGTCGCTTGCATCCAAATCCTTGTGTTTCAAAATTTCAGCTCTTCTGCAAGATGTCAACTTCAACTGAAAATTTGCATTCGAAAATAAAACTTCTCTCAAACTTGAATGAACAATATAAACACCCCTTATCTCGAGGTGGAGGCTCCAAAATGGCACATTGTTTTTATCTTTTGTTCTTTCTTGGAAGTAGTTCTTGAAACTTGAGATCATGTCTGCAGCTGTGGGAACCTGAACTTTGCAAGAAGAACAGAATGTAATAAATGCGGTACTCCAAGTCCTACAGGAGCAGGAGATCATGGTAGTGGCAGTTATAACAGAGGTGGCGGAGGTGGTCATGGTGGAAACCGCAGTGGCAGGGGTGTTACTTACAATGGTGGAGGTGGTGGTGGAAGAGGTGGTCCTTATGGCAGTCAAGGTGGGGAAGATGCTGGGTATGCACAAGTTCCTCCGCCTGCACAGGGATCATATGGTGGGACTGGTGGAAATGTTGCCCCTACTCCAAATTCTTATGGTGGGAATAATAATTATGGTTCCGAACCAATTCCACCTCAGAACTATGGTGGTAGTGGCCCCAATTCATATCCCCCAAGCTACGGGGTTCCTCCTCCAAAAAGCTACGGTGGAGATGGGGAAGCCAATATGCGGGGTGGTGGTCATGGTGGCCCACCAGGTGGTTATGAAGGTGGATATGGTAGTGGTGGATATAGTGGTGGTGCACCTGCTGGTCGGGATAGTGGCAATGGTGGATATGGCAGTAGTGCACCTTCCAGTCGGGAAAGTGGTGGTGGTGGATATGGTGTTGGTACACCTGCTGGTTGGGATGGTGGCAGTAGCAGATATGGTGGTGGAGCAGCTGCTGGTCGCGATGGTGGTCTGCCTCGACAACCTGTTGGTGGGTATGGTAGTGCTCCTGCAGAACCTTCTGCAAAGGTGAAGCAGTGTGACGGGAATTGTGATGATGCTTGTGATAACTCACGGATTTACATATCAAATTTGCCGTCGGATGTCACTATAGAAGAACTACAGGAGCTTTTTGGAGGGATTGGACTGGTATAATCCTTTTAATTCTTGCTTTATTATCTGCCTTTTAGTATTGATTTAGATTCATGTGCCATGTATGCTATTTGCAGTTTCGTTTTTGATATGAAGGGGCTTATGTGTCACTTTGAGCTTTGTCCTTTTCAGTGTTCTATCTTTCTGTTATGCATGATAGAAATGGCATTTTGGCATCACTTGGATGTCTTTATATGGTATTAGTCTGATATTTATAATTTTCTTTTTTCAATGAACTAGATCCTAAATTTTGAAACTCATTTTTTACTGCATGGACTTTGAAGACTCTTTTTTTGTTTTGGTTTTTTGTGGGATTTCTTTTGTTTTCTTGCATGGGCTTGCTATATTGTTCTCTAATAAATTTATAAACTCATTAATCTGCTTTTTCAATCGATAGAAAACTGTTCATTGCAATGTAGCAATACAATGCAACAGAAAGCCACAAAGAGTTATTTGGTCAAAGATATTTATTTAATTAGAGTTAGTAAAAGTCATGGCTGATCTGACTACCAAAATTGACCCATCCTTCCTGACAACCTCACTGTTGAAGGCGTTCAGAAGCAAGGATGAAGAACTTTCCTCCACTCATTTATAGTAGCTTTTCAATTCACTGTTTCAATTATTTCAGTGATCTGGGCCTGTAGTAATACCATCCATCTTCATGTGGCCACTACTTTCCCATTTATTATCTGTCTGTGGGACTCCCTTATCAGTGCTTTGTAGATTTTCCTTCAGCCCCCTTCCCATATAATGCTTTCTTCAGTTTTAAATCCTATGCAATGCTTTTGTCATAAATGGGAAAAAATTGCCAAGCTGAAATAGATTTTTGAGCACCAAAGGTGGAATCTAGCTGGATAAAGAAAGCAAGATTCATCTGGTTAATAGTGCAGCTTGGGGGAGAGAAAATGCCAGGTAAATTTGAACATCGCTGAGGGAAGCTAGCTGGATAACGAAGACAGGAGTCACCTGCTTGAGATTGCTGCCTTGGTGAGAGAAAACGCCATGTAACTTGCCTGAGGAATCGTTCATGAGATCAACATTCTTGGTGTATCTTGTTACTTTGAACATCCCTCTTCCAAAATAACTTTCTTGCATTGTTATGGCCTGCCTGAGGATCCCCATGTTTATTCTTATAGTCACTTATCAATCACATGGAAATAAGGTGGTTATCGATGTTTCTATAACACAATGTGTTTTGGAATTATGAAAAGGAAGGGTTGTTACAAGGAAGTAGACCGAAGACGCGACCATATGGCAAAGCTCCATTGTACTTTAGGAAATAGCTTCATCATTGCATGTTTGTATTTTCCTTTTGGCTTATTTAAAATGCCATGAAGTGTTATTAGGAGAACATCTGCAGCCTTTTGTTTTCCCCTTCTCTGTTCAATATTTTAATATCATTCTTCTCTGAAATCTTTATCGTGCTGTTGTTTTTAGCATACTGATTGTGGCATACTTTTGCAGGTTGGAAGAATCAAGCAGAAGCGAGGTTACAAAGATCAATGGCCTTGGAATATCAAGATATACACAGATGAGGCAGGAAACAATAAAGGAGATGCAGTGTTGTCTTATGAAGATCCCTCTGCTGCACATTCTGCTGGAGGATTTTATAATGGTAAGCCATAGCATGAACTTCTTGGTGCCCTTTTTGGCTGTATAGATAATTTTTACAGAATAGTGTGAGACTAAAGCTTATGTTATCCTTATTTAACAGATTATGATTTGAGGGGCCATAAGATAAGTGTTGCAATGGCTGAGAAATCTGCACCTAGGGCTCCACCTGCTTATGGCCATGGGTATCTCTCCATCTCCCCCACCTCTCTTTCTCTCTCTCTCTCTATATATATATGTATATATATATATATATTCATCATCTGTTCAGAATAAATAAACGATGAATATATGTATACGTATCCCTGTACTTTGTTTTCTGCAATCTATTTATTCTGAACAGATGATGAATATGAAAGATGTTTGTAGGCATTTTTTAGACACATCAGTTTGACTTACAATCATTGAGGTAGCTGCTTATTAATCGTGTTGATAGTGGATGTTAGGCACTTGATATCTAAGGTTGTGTTTGTTGATGAGGAAAAAAAGGATAGAAAACTTTTCCACCCCTTTTCCACACCTTTTGATGTGATTTGACATCTTAACTACATAACAAACCTCTTTTTCTTCATTATTATCTATATTTTTCATCATTATTTCACATCTTTCCATACAAAAAGCCTACCTATTTTGCCTTTATTCATTTTATTTTTAATTATTACCTTCTATTACGTCACTCCCTCTCTTTTCCCTTACTTCTCCACTTTCTTTTCCACATCTCTTTTTTCCCCACATCTTTTCCCCATTCCCAAACACACCCAAATTTATACATGTACATGGTTATTGTGAAATGTAAATGATCTGTTAACATTTTGCTAAATATTCACTGTCAGATCAAGTGAATGGTGTTTATCTGGCATTGAGGATTCTGTGGTTGCGTCCTTATTAATGCTTTCAAGTTGGTACTAATGTATGTAGTGACAGTGGAGCATTTATTAATTAAAGGCCTTTATCATGGTGTAACATTGTGCAATTAAAAACCTTCATCACAGAAACCATGTTAATTTGTTCTGAAAGAGGGAAAAGAAACTAGGCATTGAATTGATGGCATCATTTGAGGATGTATTTTGCTGGTCTTGGATGTATTTTACTTAACAGTTTCTACTATTGGCAATTGTATTTTTCTCTGTTTGTCATTTTTTCAAGTTGCATGTTATCCTGCTTGGTAAAAGGTAAGGCCATAAGTGGGCATTCTGAATCTGGTTCATGTTATGATATGCATTGTGGGCTCTCACTGAACAAAATACTAACATTATTGCATCTTAAGATGGGCTGTTATATGTCAAGCATCTACTAGCCCGCTGGCTTGGTATTTGATTTAAAGCCTGATACGGTGAATTAGGCCAATATTTTGATGGGCTAGCTATCTAGGTTTGTTTTGTCGTGACAGTTGGAGAGATGTACCTTTTTGACTTCTTCTGGAACAGGGGTGGAGGCAGAGGTGGTTATGGTGGTGGTGACAGGCGCAGAGACAACTATAGGGATGGTGGAGGTTCTGGTCCTGACAGGCATTACCATGGTGGGCAGAGGTCTCGTCCATATTGAAGACTCAGTAGTGCTGGAGAACAGCACCGACTATCATTTCATGTTAGTCAGCTTATTATCTGACTGAAATCTCTCTATTGGTATTGGCAAAATTGTACTCGAATCAGAGAGTGAAGGTAGGTTGTGTGCTCTCCTGAGCAAGGACATCCCTCCCTTTTCTCCTTGTTTATGTCCTTTTTACTCTAAATAGAAGGGTTTTGATAGATTGGATCAGTAAATTAATTGTGGACTATGTGAATGTTTTTATAGAGGCAAGTGGATAATCCCCAAATTGCTGGTAGGTTGAGATTTTCAGGTGAGTGCCGCCCTTTTTAATTGGCTCATTTCCACTGTCTGTATGCATGGGAGTTACATTGTGGCACATGTTTGTGCTTGCCATTTAGGTATTTCACTAGGGTTGGATGCATGTTAATTGTTTCTTTTTTGTGTTTGTATGCATGTATGCATCTCAGCATTGTTTGTCGACCTTCAAAAATACTAAGGCGTGTGGATTTTTTTCTTTTCTTTCGTGTGCTACTTCCAGCTTGTTATCGTAGCATGTTTTTCTTCTCGTTAACAGATGATGGGGCAGGAGCTGCGATGCTATGATCGTCCCTGGCCATCATCATCCTGTCAACTTCTTCATGGAGGGATCCAAAGAAGTGTTTAATAGTATGCCATGAGCATCTCTATTGATATGGGAATGGAGGCCGCTCATCAGGTGAGATCCATTAACTTTTCAACTTCTTGATCCACTTATCTGATGGAGTGCACGCAAGTCAGACGACACTGTTGGGCATCCTCTTTACCATCAGTGTGCCTATGATGAGGAAGTGATATGGTTTTTGTTCCTTTTGCATCCATTTTGGTGATGGGATACTTTAGTTTTTGGCATCCGAGAGTCATTCTGAGAAGTCCATGTGCCCTGATTGCCCCATTCCATTTTTCTCCATTGATTGTCGTCTCCAGACACTGGCCATTGCTAATGTATTACAACCGGTTGTGGATGCTGACAATTGCCATTGATGCATGAAGAACGAGCTTGGTTGATGATCCCTAGTCAGAGCATACATGGTGCATTCCATGGGGTTTTCTAGCCATGGTTTGTAGTGCAGTTGCATCATTGACATAATGATGAGTTAATTGAGGGTGCGTAGACCATTTTGATCCTCTACAAGTTTTTGTCACGAAGGCTGTGTCTATTAGTTGCTACATTGTGCAAATGGAAAGTTCTCAATTAGGCTGGTAAAATGCCCATTCCAAATCTTCCTAACGTTGGTCTTAGCCTGGCTGGTGCGAAGTTAAGTTGCTATTGATGCGCAAAGTTCAATCTAACTGGGGGACGAGCGAACATACCGCCACCTGATCTCTATCATGATGTATTTGCATTTATTTATCCTGCCGTCACCCCGGTTTATGCTGGAGGATTGCTTCGCCAGCTGCCTTGATTCTTTTTCTTTTTCTTTGTATGCCCCACACACACGATCACCTTTGTGCAAATAATACCGCGGCTCACATCTGATTCTTGATTGGACTCCTATGTCAATGTGAATTCAATGAGCCATTACTTCAACGCGACCTCTGCGCTTTTCCCGGCGTCGATGGTGCATGGTAAAAATTACCATGTGTTGCTCTAGAATTATTAAAAGTAGGCACTAGCGAGACCTGTTCTAGGTGTGATATATTAACAAGCAAGCATGGTATGGATGTGACATGATGGAATCAAAGGGAAGCTTAGCGCATCCATTCAATGACATTCGCCCGAAGATGCATGCAGTCTCTCCCTCGACGGTCAATTTCTCCAATTCAATTCAAGTGCTTCACTTCCCTCTCTCCCTCTCTCTTTGGACGAAATCTGGTGCAGCCCTCGGTGGCAAACCGCGTGGGTGGGATATAATCGTTGCTAATATGTCAGCATTACTGACTCTGTAAATTTTTATCTTAAGAAACAGGGCAAATCAGCTGGTTAGATCGGCTCTGAAAGCATGGTCGTTTTGTGGCTGGTGTTCGTTTCTGTTGGAATTATATATATATATATATGTTATGATTGTCATTTTTCTGCTACAGTTGCAAGCATCATCGCAGGAGAGCTCTCTCCTGTTATTATGAAGTAGGGTATTTAGTTAATCCGCGTTGATGATTAAGCTTTTTGTATACAATCTTGGCGAGCAAGATGCCAATGTTAAATGTTAACATTCAAATTTCTCTGTAGATTACAAGCTTAATAAAAGCTAATTTTCTAGGCAATAAAAAGTCTTTAAAATCTGGCGGGCGTTTTTACTTTTGGAAGTCAACCCAAGATTGTGGTCATATCTAGTTGAATGGTTTGAATATGGAGTGTAGTTTGTCAACTAACCTTTCAAAATTCAAGTCAAAATGGAAGTACGGTCAAACGCGATGCATGACTGAAAGCTGAAGGGATGCAGGCAATTAAACAACGATGGCTCTTCTCAAAAATAGCAAGATGGGTGGAAAAAGACGACCATGATGTGCTGATTATGGGACTTCTAGGAAAAGTAGACGCTCATCTTAAAACAACTGGTCAGGTATATTTGTTGGTTTTAAAATTATAGGCATATATGCAATTACAGGTAAAATGTGCAGGCTTAACTGCAAAGAGAGACTAATATAAACCAGTTCCACGGAAAATTCCACACCCAATTGAATTCAATTCAAGCCAACCATCGAGAAACATGCATGTGCTAGATATCAAAAACAGAATCGTCGGATAATCTTGTAAGTTTTCATTTACTTTTGGCCCACCCAAAATTTCAATCCAGAGAGAGAGAGAGAGAGAGAGAGAGAGAGAGAGAGAGAGAGAGAGAGAGAGAGAGAGAGAATGATTGAGTTGGATCTAATCAAAATATCTAGGTGGGTGTGTGTTCATGTCGAATAAAAGTATTTCTCATCTGAAAATACCCCAAGATCAGACGCTAATGTGGCTTGATCAAAAGTAGCATATCACTGGGGGTGTTGAAGCTCCATAGAGTTGGTGTAGATTCTCCTCTGACATAGCCGAGTTCACTCGTGCACATTACTGGCTGGCGAAAGTTTGAAGCGTGATAACCATGTTATGGAACACCAGTTGGTCCAGATCAATTCAAAATCAAGAAACGTAATTGTCTACAAATGATCATATGATTCTTTCTTTTGTTCTCTTTCTTTTCTGTGTTTTGGTGTTATGTTAGATAACACACCAGGGTTTCGACTGAGTGATTAGTTATAGGAATACTGGATGCCATACCCTGCCCTGGCTTTTTTAAAGTCCAATGTCTTATCTAACTAGCTCCAGTGATATTCTCATTAACTCCTCCCCAGTTTCTCTGGATTATCAGACTTAAGTTTTTGTTGATGCCCTAACAAGCATTGGGCCTCTCCTTCTTCAGCCATAAACTACAGATCTAACATTAAAGGGTTGGGTTTGGGAGTTTTAAAGTTGACCTCAACCCCATACAACCTAACATGAGTTGCACACCCCCCACTGCAATTTATTAAAAACATGCATGCTTACTAAAGGGAAAAAAAATAATGCCTGTATCATGGAATTTTCAAAAACACATGAAATCAACAACATTGTCACTAACCTGAACTACAAGTTGCTATTGATTTCATGAACCCTACATCCAAGCATATTTCATCGATGGTAACAACAACCACCTTTATTATATTTTATTAGTTAGTTCGACTATATAGATTCATGCAAGCATGTATCCATGTATGTTCTTCTTAAAAAAACACTATTAAAGCCATGATGCCAATACCTATTAAAGCCGCTAACTGCTGTGCAAAGGTGGTCATTGTTCACATTAAAGGCACCTCATCTCCAAAGATATAATGTAATTAGTCAGCTTAGTGAGAAATTATCTACTGGGGTTTGGCTTCCCATGCACAGTTGCATTCCTGATTGTCCAACATCTACATCATGAATCTGGACCATCCATTAAAATTCTAGCGCCAAACTAATTTGACAGCATGAGAAGGATGGCTAGAAATTTAGAATTTTTTGATCCTAAACTATGGCTCCCTTGTCAAGCCAGTTTGGCTGTGAATCGTGTAGAATCACATTATAGGAAGCTCAGACCTGACAAAATGTGTCATCTTCACACTTTTAGACATTGTATGGGCACATTATCTGCTCTTCAAAGTGTCTATTTGCTACTCTCTATGGCTTTTCACTAATATAAATTAGCTCAAAGGTCAGCAGAATCGAAGATCCCTTTGGCTTGTGGATGGTAGAGATTCCCAACAAAGTGTGACCATCCATCGTGGTAGTATTGACCAGTAAGATGAAACGATCAGAGAAACAGCAAAATTTAAATGCTATGAGCATGACATATTAATTTATGGAAGAATAGAAGCCGCTATAGAAAATTGAAGTCCATGGCAAGTTATTAACACTTCGAGAAATGCCCAATGGAGTTTCGATTTGCGTACATAAAATAACCAATGTGCATCATTAGTCATGAAGCAGAACACCTTGGTATAAGCTCAATAACTAGCGGCAGGCAAAATCAGTAAGTAATACTGAATTTTTGCTGCATCATGTGGTTGCAAATTGCTTTTTATGCCATTTACCAAAAACAAAAGGAAAGCCAATTCTTGACATCCAGATTTGAACATCACTCAAAGGGTACAAAGAGAAACAATAACAGCTATAAATTGGGAAAACTAGGCTTCAGGGTATTAAAATACCAAGTATTCTCTTATCTTATCTAATAACCTCTAATTGGACATGAGTGCAGTTTGGAGGCGCAAAGATCTTCATATTGAGAAACCGAACCTGAAATCTCAAGGAATAAATCTCCAGAAAACTAAGTGCTTGTTTACCTATGTACAAGATTCTGTTGCATGTCATAATCACCATGTGTAACAGCCCCAGTTCCATACTGAGAACCATCATCAGCAACAGCTTGAACCTGAGAATGCATACCATGGAACATTAGGTTCTGTAAAGCACACATCCAATTGCTTAGATTGAATTTCTGAACGCATGCCTATCATTCTTCAGCACATCTAGACTAAAACCTCAAGGTTTCTCTTTTATAGGCCTAGCATACAAGATCTATCACCACTTGGTGTTTGGGAGTTCTCTTGCCAATGGCCTGAGTTGTTTGTACTCGCTGTAAAACTTTGAACTTGACTTTTTCACAAAATTCATTGTACTGAGTACTGACTATTCTAGCCCAATTTGAAGGACTTCCAGTAATGCTGTGCAACAATGACAAAAGGGTACAGCATGGAATGAAAATGGCTTGGGCGGGGGGTCACTCAGAACTCACTGCAGTGTTAGGGAGAGAGCAATGTTCCTTTGTCATTTTTGATGACTGCATGTATGAAGATAGTCTACAAGAAGTTCCTTCTTGTCAGATGCTATGCAGGAAAATCAATGGAGAAGATTATGTAGTTTAACAGATGCTAGTGCTAGTGGCACATGTAACATATTTCGAAGGGGATTTTGCTACTAATGTGCCTATGTTGATACTTTTATACGATTCCAGCTACGAATGAGTCAATTCGACATGGATGAATGTGATGTACAAAAGAATCATTGAAACTTGAGTTTTTTGTGGTATGCAGAAGGTTCTAAGTATGGCCCTCCAATTCACCACTATTATGTTGCACATCAGTTTTGACCTCTTTAACATTTTTGGATACTACCAGGCAGTGCCCAAAGCATGTAATCTGGTAGGGCCAATGTACATTCCTTTCCTCATGAATTTCAAGTGCATTTTCATAAACTATAATAGATGGAGGTAGAGCTCATAGTGGGGGTAGTAATAGGTCTACTGACCTCCTCAACCTCACTAGGATTGGCGTTTGATTTGCCCACCATGCTTATAGAATAGCCCTGGGCTTTCTCATGCAAAGCTCCTTGAATTTTCAGCCCTAGCTTAGGCGTAAACTTTCCAACATGATTCAATTTGGCACACCAAGATTAAAAACAATTATTATTCATATATTTTTTACTTGGTTATTGTTAGCTGTCATTAATTACGTTGTATGATTTAGTATTACCAAAAATAAAACCAATAAAAAAGAATAATTGTTTTCATTTCAGGATTGGGTTTGGTTAAGTCTAAAATCCATTTCCTTGTGTCAGGCTTTCGCCCTGGTGATTTAACACGAAACTAGGTCATTGTGGTCCAAATATTTTTCTTTTGGAAAAGGGGAACTCTTGTATTTGATGTAATATTTACTTACCCTAATGTTCCTACTATTTTCATGATACTACCCCACGTTTTCCATTGTCAACCTTATCTTCCCTCTTCCCCGCAACACCCCACCACGCCCCCCCCCCCCCCCACACACACACACACTAAAAAGCCTATTTATTGTCTTTATTCACTTCGATAACCGATATCATTTCCTTAGATGCTGACATCATCTTCTAGGGAAAATTTTCATTTTACACTAATCGAGTAGGCCCTAAATGAAATTAGGTTTGTGGGTTTTGGCCAAATTGCCAAGGCCTCAACTTAATTGAATTACGCCTAAACATAACTCTATCACTGCAATTTTGGAAAAATCAACCCAGTCCCACTAATATTGGGTTGGGTAGGCCAGGTTCAACCATAGCAGTGCTAACATGAAGGCCTAGTAATCTTCAGAAGTGATGATACACAAGCTCAAGAGATTTCTTTTCAATTATGAACACAAAACAAACAGCATTTGAACAGTGTGAAATTAAGCCAGGAAAGCTGGAGTACATAATGGACATTATTAAGGAGACGACCACCAATAAATGTACAAGAGGAAGAAAACATAGGTTACATGGCATAGTGATCAACTTCATAGGAGAGAGTGAAATACAAATTGGAAATAAATTGAACAATGACAGAAGTGAATGTTTTAACAAGCAAACAAAAATCAATTTATTGCTACTGGTTAAAGTCTCAAAGGGGCAACAAATACATGCCAAGAATAAAAAAATGTCTTTTGTATAGACATTTTGAGTAATTGATAATTATAATCTTACCAATTTACTTCATGAACGCATTGAAAGTGAACAAGTATCACAACCATCATGCCTTCTGTAAATTAGCCACAACTTTATTTAAACAGTGATAGGATTAGATGATTTTCTCAAAAAGCCATGTGTGTAGTGAACCCACTACCAAGCACATCATGGGAAAAAGGGACTATAAACTTCCATCCCAAAGGCCAAAGCAGAAAGAGATTGTCTACCCACTCCAATGAAGCAAATGGTCTTTAATGTCAATATCTTTTAGAAGATGCTTCCATGTTTCTGACTGTGGTGAAGAAACAATTTCTACTAAAATCTTTATCGAAAAAGAAACAAACATTAAGCGACTTTATTCAGGAGTCTGCCACAGCACCTAATCAGGTTTGATAAAATCTACATGAATATTCAGCAAATTCATCATCTTGATGAACATGCAATCTCCATGGCCGCAAGTTAGCTTCCAAAGATAACCTTCCAGATGCTACTACATCCTTGACAACTAAAATAAATCCCAGCTAAGGCCCTATTCAAGGAATAGCAAGACAAATGTTTGCCTTCACACCATTTTGTCCTTGACCAAATTCTATTCATAGTTTCAATTGAGAATTATTCACAGGAATTGTAATGACCCATGGCCACACTGCTGAGGTATTGTTCGCTTTGGACCATTATACTCTTCATGCCCTTCTGTGGTTGTCGCCCATACAACCCTTACAAAAGGCAACTCTTTTTGTCATGCCTTGGGCTAACCCAGAGTGTGTGAAGATCTCGGTGGTTATATATATCTATTGGATCTGGCCTGGATCTCTCTCTCATCAATTGGGTTGTAGCTCAATTAGTTGGCATAGTTGTAAGAACCAACTGATCTTGAGGTCGTGGGTTTCAAGTGCAGTTATTTGTAGACACGGAAAAGGCTTCGAATGTCGGGCCTAGGACAATACCTTATAATGGGCTTGCGAGAGAGATCTAGGCCAGACTCTGTGTGTAAATATAAGAACTACCAATATCTTTATAGCTCGGGGTGAACCCGGGGTGTGACAAAAAGAGGCACCTTTTGTGGGGGTTATATGGGCGACAACCACAAAGGGGCAAAACTGTAAGAACCATGATGGTTCAGAGTGGACAATACCTTAATAGTGTAGCTATAAGTCGTCACAGACTCACAAATGGTATCAGAATTGACCCCCAACAGTTCAGGAATGAGAGTGTATCCAGCAAGGACATTGGAGCCCAAGAGGGGCGAATTATGATATCCCATATAGCTCGGGTAAGAGAGAAGGGGGGGGGGGGGGGGGGGATATGGGCCTTGTTAAAAC
>JAYJMB010086866.1:45687-65666 GCA_036873735.1 Pouteria campechiana | reverse complement strand
ACTTACATATTATTTATTTTATCCTCATCTTCTTCCTTGTTATTTTTTATTCCTGCTGGCATTATTTCATCTTTTTCAGTCTCTTATTTTTTCTAAATATATTAATGAGAATTATGCTTACATGATTATTTTCATTTTTTATTAAATTATCTTCTTATTATTGGCTATATACTTCAAAAAATAAATTTATTTTATTGACTCGTCCTTTTAATTCTTGTTAAGCACTACATCCTTCTGTATAAATGAAACTTAAAATCCCAAAAATAAATAAATAAATTTATATCCTGATTAAAATACCCGGTAATGCTGCATTGTACGGTGCAGCCCAAGCATGCACCCGCGTATCACAAGAGAAATTCAGGCTGACTAGATTTCCGCCGACGCCGGGAAATCAACGCCCTTTTCAGGGGTAGAAAGGGAATACGAAGAAAAAAGAAAGTCTTCACTAAAAAAGAAAAATGAAAAAAAAGGAAAATATTAATTTGAACAAAAAACGACGGAGTCGAGCGTGCGGGCGTTGGTAGAACCGTAGAAGTCGTCCTCCTCAGCAGCGTCCGGCGGCTTTTTCAACTCTTCAACGAGCGAGCATTTCCGTCTGCCTTCGAAGCTCTTCCTCTCCGTTCCGTTTTCATCATTCCTTTCTAGGGCATCGAAAATCGCCTGCGATCCTTCATTGCGAGATCTCGCTCTCCTTCCTCTCGGATCTGACAAAAGGAGGAGCAGAAGCCGCTGTAATTGACGATCCCAGTCCCCTGCATCGGCCTGTCCTGTACCCGAAGCTGGATCTGAGGAGATGGCCTTGTCTGGAATGAGGGGTCTCTCCGTCTTCATCAGCGATGTCCGGAACTGCCAGAACAAGGAGCAGGAGAGGCTGCGCGTCGACAAGGAGCTCGGCAACATCAGGACCCGGTTCAAGAACGAGAAGGTCAGGGTTATTCATCTCAATTACGTGTTTTTCCTTCGTTTCGCGGGGTTGTCTTTCTTTGCTTGGCATAAATGTGTCCGATTCAACGTCGAGGATGGATAACGGCATGCAGCAGCTTAGAAATGCTCGGTGTGATTGGCGTCTAGCTTTCTGCAGAATGCCCAGTGATTGAATTTCGATTCTTTTGTTGCCGATACTGTGATTGCCTTGTGATGGCAAAGTTGCGTTCTTTGGTCAGTTGATACGATACCTACTCTCTCTCTCTCTCTCTCTCTCTCTCTCTCTCTCTCGCCCTCTCTCTCTTGTGGCCCTGTGGAAAGGATGGGAATTCAACTCAGTTCTGGGATTGCGCATTTACGAATTTCTTTATGCATCCATCGACCTGATGTTGCTGATGAAATTGTCCCCCGAGGATTTTCTATTATATGTAGTCTTCCAACTTTCTGTTTATTGTACACAGCAATGCAGCATTGGATGAGTCGGATTACTGCTATCAACCAAAGATGGGGTACACTTGATCCCTTCTTCAGCTGTAGGATGATTAAGTATTTGAGATATGACTGGATCAAATGGATATAGCACGTGCTATGAATACTTTATGTTGGAAAAAAGCAAACTTGATCCTACCTTGACGATCACTGTGCCCCCAAAGTTTTCAGGATTAGGTTGCCTATCAAGATGCTATTGAGAAAACCGAGTGCCCAAGAATCTTTCGGATTTTGGTTCCTTAACTGTTTTTTTGAATCACTTTCTCAGTAATGCCTCTAAACAATGATTTCTCTGATTGTAGCAAATATATGCCGGAATCTTTTTGCCTCATTTCTCATTTTCTCCATGGCTTGACCAACCAAGGGGCCATTATGAAGATATTTCTGTTCTTCTATTTCTGAAGAGACTGTGACACTGGCACCACATAGCGAGCCTATGTTGCCTGGATCCCTTTGTGAGTGCAAAATGTACTTCATCCATATGGTTTGAAGAGAGCAATTACTGGCCTGGGAGTGGCTCTCCCGTACTGTTTGAGAAAGAAATAAGAAATTCTATTAGCAGCCTCACAATTTATTGATAGGTGAGGTGAATCATATTCTCTTGGTTGCAATAAACAAAAAATGTGTATAGGAAAATCCTTAGGTCCATTTGAAAATTGGGAAAAGAGCTGCCAAAGAGGAGAAAAACATGGAATTTGAAAAAGTGGAGGGCATGATGTGACAATGGAAGAGTAGTGATAAAAAATAAAGTGATTAAAGATAAAAATAATAGACTTTTCAAATGAAAAGATAGGAGGTAAGATTCAAAATATAGGTAATAATAGGGAAAAGTAGGGTTGGTTAGAAAGTATTAGAAATGGAAATGGTTTTAGTAATTTAGGAGCTGATTTTAGCCATGAAGTAAATAAAGTTCAAATATATAAGAGGTAATGGTTGGAAATATTGGCAATGATGATAAAAATTGGGTTATTATGGTTGATAACTGTCAAATTAGTCCTTCAAAAATAGAATTTTCCTTTAGAATCCTTTCCAATAATTTCCAATGGAATCAGCCATCAGCTCCTTAGGCTCTTGAACCCAGAATTGTTTTCATCCTACTTCAATTTTTATCCTTTCATTGCTGTACTTTTTTGCTATTCTAGCTAGAACTTCATTCTTGCTGTGTCAAGGTGATTCAATTTCTGTAGCATCTCCACTAGATAAACTGGCTATAGAAATTAAGCTAGAGAATTTTTCTTGTTAAGGTGTGCATTCATTTCAGTACATGTTCTTGATAACTTCTTTACAAACTTATGAGGAAACACTATGCATGGGTTGTATTGGCAAGAGAATGAAGTATTTTCATAGCCCAGGGATGCAAGGAGAAAGTAAAGTAGTTTGAAAACATTATAGACAAACTATGCATATTGGAAAATGGTAGAATATTCCTTATGCTTCTAAGGATAAAAGAGTGCACCACAAAAACTACTTGACCAGGGATTTTGTACAATCAACTATGGAAGTATGACATGGGTGTAGCAAAAGTGTGGTAGAAGAGAGGAAATATGAGATGGATGGCTTTGGAAGCAATAGGGAACCTGCCACTTATATATAGTCTTTCATTGTAATTCTCATCTATCTATCTATCTATATGTATGTATGCATGAATGTCTTTCATTGTAATTTTCATCCAAAGAAGAATAATACTTAAAATGACAAAGATTTTTCTAACTGGTAAGAATGCCTTTTGTTGTAATTCTCATCCAAAGAAGAATGTGTGTGATAGAACGTGCACTTAAATGAATGTCTTTCATTGTAATTCTCATCCAAAGAAGAATAATACTTAGAATGACAAAGATTTTTCTAACATGTAGGAATGCCTTTCGTTGTAATTCTCATCCAAAGAAGAATAATCCTTAAAATGACAAAGATTGCTAATTGATTATACTCTTCGGTAGTCTTTTTAAGATCCGTCACATGATTTTGGTAAACAGGTTAGCAACTAGTTTGCTCCTTTTGCTGTGGTATGGAAATTTAGGATTTTTTTGGCTTATAAGGAAAAGGGATGAAAATTACTTTTCCTGCTTTTACCACCTGTTTTAATTGATATGCTATTTACTTACTCCAACAATTCTACCATTTCCACGTTATTAGCTGCATCTTGAATCATTACCTCACATCTTTTCATTAAAATAGCCTGTTTATGTAGTAGTTATTTACTTTATTTCTAATCATGATTCTTTATCTTATCACGTCATTTCTATTATTTTTCTTCACTTCCCCATGTTTCACTTTGTCTTCATCTTGAATTTGAAAAAGTGGAGAAAACTATGTGACTAGATAGGGATAATGATTGAAATTAACATGATCAAGGATAAAAATGATAGACTTTTTAAATGAAAAGACAAAGAATAAGGATTGAAAATATAAGTAATAATAAGAAAGGGTAAGGTTGTTGAGATAGTTACATGTTACATCAATTAAAAAATGTAGGAAAAGAAGGAAAGAGATTTTCGCCTCTTTTCCCATTACCAAACACACCCAAAGTATTAATGGAGGAAGGCTTTGGTGAGAATCCCTTGTCACCCTGGTAAGAAACCAATGAAAACCCACCACATATGAGGCTTTTCAAAAAATACAACACATCTAAAAGGATCTTTTCAAAAATGTTCTGCCAAGCTTGACATGTGACATGCTGTCATTGACTTCTCATTTTTTAAGGGAAAAAGCCTTCTCACTTAAACCTTCCACATTTTTTTCTATCATGGTTATATATAATCAGTATAAGATTTTACTAACCAATTAAGGTCAACCACATGAAACTTGTTACATTTTTTTGCTCTTCATGGACCATATCTCAATTAGCCTATGTGACATTAGATCTTTTCATTCTACTTCACGTTTGATAAAGCAGCTTTGAGTAAAACAATCAAATTTTTGAAATTTAGGTTTTCTCTATTATATTCAATCATCAAATCATTTTGCACATGGAAGGCAATGCCTCGAAGTTATGACGTAGGTAGTCACCCTTGTGTTCCCAAACCTCCATGTAAGATTGCTCCAAAGCACCAATATATTTCTTTTTCTATATTAAATTTTTTCCATTTCAAAGGGCCTCATGGAAAGGCCTTACTCAAGTAACATCAAACTAGGAGAATGACTTCCTCCAACATGGAAAGGCCTTACTCAAGTTACATCAAACTAGGAGAATGACTTCCTCCAACAACTCTGTTGACAAAGGGGCAAATGAAGAACAAAAAATGTTCACCAGGTGCCTTGTCCTTCAAACACAAAGGTATTCATTATTTAGCAGAAGGGTCTTTAAAAACTCAATAGGCTTTTTTTTCGTTGGGTCCATCTTGACGTGTTTAATAAGATTTGAGCCGACCATCATATTTTGTACCACCTATTTAGCTAAGAACCTAAACAACATCTTGATAAAAGACTCAGGTGGCCTACAAAATTGAAATTATTCGAGAATGAATATGCACAAATTAAATCTCTCTGCGTATGCATCTCACAAGTATGTAATTAAGTACCCATACCTTACAAAATGTTATTCTCTTGCAAATGAATGATTATATAAGATTTATGATTTTTCAGCATCTGCATGGATTAATGTGAGATTTTTCACATTTTGCACATGATTTTTTACATTTTCAGATAGTGCGATCTGTACAGGCCTTTGATGAAATGATTTAATGTATTTTAATTAAATAGATGGTACTAAGAATGGTAGTCGGCTTGGATCTTAGTAAAACATCATGGTGAGCCAAAATTGAAATGGCTCCACTGATATTTCAGTGAGGTGAACCTCATCAAATCACAATGCTTAGCAAAACAGCTAAAAGTTTGCTTTTAGTAGCCAAGAACACAAAAATCCGAGATTTTCAGGCAATCCTTAATTTGTGTTCCCATTCGAATGTTACGAAAGCATGATTCCAAGGATTGAAATAAAATTATCTATACGACTCAACAATAGTGGTGGGAGATAAAAAGCAGTCGGATAAGACAATGTTATCAAAACCGGACCGGTGGTTGAACTGGTCAGGCATTTGGTTCATGGTCCAACTGGTTTTCTTTTGAAAAAATAAAAAATAATACAACATGATTTTGAAAAATCTAAACTATAGATATACTATTTTAATTCATAATTTTATTTTACTAGTAATATTAAAATAACATTTTTTTTAATTATCAGACAGAACCTGGCTAGACCGGACCAGTCAAGTGACCGGTTCATGGTCGGACCGGTCCGGTTTTGATAACAATGGGATAAGAAATGTGTTGTAAACAACAAGTAGAGAGAGGTGAATATGAAAGAATTGTGGTGAACCATGCACTTTTGAAAATATGATATCAAGCTTCAGTCCTAAGATACATTTATCAACTGAAATCATTTCATCCTAATATGGGTTGGTGCATGGAAATTGGGGCACCTCTTCATATACAGCCTTATACATTTTGAAGTGCCTCACACAGTTATTTGTTCATGGGAGGAATATCCTATGTAAGAAGGTGATGACACATGATTTATATCTTCTGAGAATATTTGCATTATGGAATCATCATTAATTAATTACTTTTCAAGTTTGAACAACCTCTTTGAAAAGAATGGATAGTGAATCTTTGAGGAACAGGGATAATGTCTTCCTGTTTTTTGATATATTGTAAATGATGATGAACTAGAATGGATTCTTCTTTTAAAAGAGATTGCAGATAATTGCTCTTTTTACCAAAGATGTCAGTGGTTCAAAGTGGAAAGGAGGTATCGTAAGAATCTTTATAGTATATTTCTTGTTGGGATGCTTGTACTGGGTGCTTCTTGTTTATAATGAGTACTTTCTTGCTATGGCTAACCAAATGTTTTAAATGATGCTTTGTTATGGCTCTGATGCTTTTTAGCTTGCCATAACAAAAGCCTATGAGTTATCATAAGCCAAAGAAGGTAATGGCGCATGGAAGTTCCTTTCACTTTGATATATAAAACAACTAAACTAGATCTAGATTTGCCATATATTTCACATGGGAGAGAGATAATTAAGTAAAAAATGAAAACTTCTTGAAGAATATATTAAGAAATGGGACCACAATAGCTTAGGTCATCATTGCTAGTCTGTGTGCTACATCTTGGCCCTTATTTCACAAGCATAATGCCCTTAATGCAACTGTCTTTAGTACAATGACGACGAGCAAACTTTTAATGATTAGAATACATATAAAATTAATGAGCTGATCATGTACATTTCATCTTGAAAGTATTCCATCAAGGATTTCCCCTTAAAAAATCATCAATTTCATTGATTTAATATTTTGTCAAATGTGCTTATTATCTGCAAGTATCAAGTTCTGTTAGCATTGGGCAAACAATATCAACATATATTCACCAACATGTTTCCATCAGATTCTCAAATGAGCCTAAAATGCTGAAGAAGAATGAGCTAGATTGTTACATTGACTCATGCATGGAGGATGAGGTGCATCCAAAAGCCATGAAATTTTTTTTTTTTGGTTGGGTTGTGTTTTCTAGTTCAGCATTGATGATCAACAACCTACAAAAATAGAATCAACGACCTCTTATTTGGTCAATATGATTAGGTATCCCCTTTTGCAGGAAAATATAATAGCAATGCTCGATGTGTAGAAGTTTCACCAGGATCAATTCTAGCTTTCTTTTTTATAAGAATAATGGTTGCTACTTCCTGCAACGTGAGAAATTGACTTTTATTTCTTTTAACTGGCCTTTGGATAGAGGTAAAAGGTAATGACTAGGTTTTTTGGCACAAGATAGATGGGGGGATTGTCGAGGGGTGCAAGTTCATAGAAATATCGAAGTCGGTTGTGGGAACCTCTTATCTTTCATTCAGAGTAATAGTCATAGATGATGGATGGAGTGGATTGTTTCTACTTGATAATGTGTTCTGATCCATGAGAACACAAGTTAGTGATGAAGATTTGGACTTTGATTTTCTTGATCTTTTCTAACCTTCTCTTTATAAGGACTTGTTGCTTTTAGGAAAGGTATTACTTGCATGCAGTTGACAACTGTAATTTTTGCTTGGTATTAAGTATTGTCCATCATTTGATGCACGATTATATGGATTAATGTGGCCTCTTCGAGGCTTCTGCCCATGAACTGTGTGGAGTGTTTTACTGGCAGTGTTTATTGTTGGAGTTGTTTTCTATTCGATTCATATGGTCCTAACCTGTGGATCTTCGATTTTGTCTAACTAAACTGTTTCTTTCTCTTGAAGAAGGAAGAATCTGTCTTGGATTGTTTCTTTTGATACTTCTTGAAAGGAATTACTTTTGATGGTGATAGATGCAGGTGTCCAGAAATTTTTTTAAGGGTGTGTCTGTTTAGAGGGTTTTTTTTATGTAATGTGATGTCTGCTTATCCCTAACAACCATACTATTTTTCAACAGAAACTATATTTTTCATTCATCAATACTATCTTTCCCATAAAAAATCCTATATATTTTGCCTTTATTCACTTTATAGCTGACATCATACTCGTATTATAACCTCTCATGAAAAAAGTTTTCAAAACCGTCCTCCTACCCAAAAACAACCAAATTTATCTTAGATTGCTATTCTGCAATAGAGACATGATTTATCGTCATTATATGAACCTTGCATCTTAGATTGCTATTTTGCAATAGATACATTATTCATCATTATTATATGAACCTTCAAAAATCTGAGCTTGTTAGTGAGTATACTCTTTCTTATCATTTAACAGGGTTTAAGTCATTATGAGAAGAAGAAATATGTTTGGAAGATGCTTTACATATATATGCTTGGTTATGATGTGGATTTTGGTCATATGGAGGCAGTTTCTTTAATATCTGCTCCGAAGTATCCCGAGAAGCAGGTAAGTTTTCATACAATTTCTAGTTGTAAGTAGCCTCCAGCACCACCACTATTTTCTTGTAGCCTATTGCTAATGATTGGGATCTGCCTACATAAATACTAACTGAAATGGAGCCACTAATGCATCGGACAAAGCTTTTAGTTGATAGCAGTGATGACCAGGTGCTTGGTGAAGAGGTTTTCTAAATGCATCATGGTTCTGAATGCAAATATCGGTTTCCACCTTGTTTGCCTGAAAAACTGATATGATACACAGTATGATGGCTGTATAGGCCTGTCTGAGATGGCACTTCTTTTGTTAGCGAAACAATTATAAAAAAAATTCGAAAAAATTGAGATATATAAGAATATATGGTTATTTTATATATTTTGTACATAAATAATAGTGTATTAGTTCATTCTATGCCAATTGTTTGTGACTTTTTCGATTTGGCTTATGGTAGTTATTAATGTCTGCATCAAAGTTTTTTATGTAAATAAGCTTATAACTTATTTTATACATTGTTATGTGTATCATTAACTAATAAATTGCTGTATTGTTTGATGTGCCAATTATAGCTTCTATCTAGTTATACACCACTTAATAAGTAATAATCTTCACAAAATTTATACTTGATATTTTTTTTACTTTTCTTGTTATCAAATCTTAACTGCAAATGCATTTTGAAGTAGATTGAATATATGAAACATAACTTCTTTTGAGATTTTTCCAAAGTTTCAACCAAATAGTCTACCTCAGATTCAACATCAATTATGCAGTTTAAGCTCTATTTAAATCCTCCATTATTGTAAAAATGGCTTCTCTTACCTCTAATCAACTCAAATGTTAAATCTTTGAAGGTCACCCTAAATCACCAAAAAAGGTTATTTTATTGGTTTAAAGGAACTGCTCCAATAGAGTCAACAATGGATTGAAAGGGGTGGAATACTACTTGAAGTGGGGAAAATGAGAAATCCCACCCCCCTTCCCCAGAAATAAAAAAATAAAAAAATTGCTTATTGCATAAAATGGACACCAACTGATATGAACCTGTATCAGCCAATATTGGCCTATACGGTATGGCCCATCTTTTTTTTTTTTTTTTTCTTTTTCAGTCCAGCTGATATACCCTCGTATTGCATATCGGCTAATGCTGATACAGATGCGATACGGTATGGCTGTATTGTATTGGATATTTGATGCCATGACATGCATATTAAGAAACATGTGTGCATTTGGATTTATGTTGGTTCTTTACTGCAAATAATAATTTGCCTTTTAAATATGCTACCGTGGCTGCAGGTTGGCTATATAGTGACTTCCTGCTTGCTTAATGAGAACCATGACTTTCTAAGATTGGTCATAAACACTGTCCGCAATGACATTATTGGGCGTAATGAGACTTTTCAATGCTTGGCGCTTACCATGGTATGGAATTTTCTGTTCCTTTAATGGCTGTATATATTTGAAGATCTTCTCTGCCGTTTTTGCAGCTAATGAATAATTACAGACCGTGCCAAATTCTGTACTTGCTGTATACCTATTTAAATACTTTTGAGCAAATTATATACTTTTTAATTGTTAAACTATTCTAATGCTCTGACAAATGGCAAAAGAAGTATTGATGACAGCATTGGAGTTTGTTAATATACAACATCTGAAATATCATTGTGCTCTGGTAATGTGTTTCCTTTTTGTTGAAATCTTGTTTTAACATCAGGTTTCATTCATATTGCCGTTGGAAGTCCTACCCATATTGCATAATCAATATGGATCCCCCAATGCTTCTCTAAGTGCAAATTTATTAGTTCTTGTTTAGGGGAAGGTTATAAACTTGCCTTCATGAAAGAGGAAGAAAGTTCTATTTTGGACAGCTTTTCTATGCAGGAGCATGAAAAATTCCATTCTGCAGAACCTCTGATTCATTTGGAATAGACCATATTGCACCAGAATGTTTGAAGTGCTATATAAGATGAAGGTGCAGCTTGTATTGGGTTCAACCAAACGTGGTCAACTAACCTGATCTTTTTTAGTATAAGTTAGGGTTTTATAAATTTTGATTGAGAAAATTAGGGTTCAGTCTGACCCAATTTTGAAATCAGGCTGGGTGAGGCATTGGGTTACTTGACCTGAATTTCAACCTGATTTACATAATGCTAGATTTAGATAAAAACAAGTATACTTGTTCATTCAAATACTTATGTTAATTACTCTGCAATTACTTATTAATTTCTCTTCATTTCCAACATTTAAGACTCAAAAAATGTCATGTTGAAGTTCTTCAAAGAGCCCTTCAAAAGGAATGAAGAAGGTTAGATTAAGTCACTTTCTTTCATAAATACTTTTCTTCATATATGTATCCATATATCATCCTACCATTAACACCATCTTAACCAAATCTAACCATATGTTCATAAATATTGTGAATAAAATTTTAGGTGCACATAAAATTTATTTATTAAAAACCAACCTGAATGTTAATTCCAAATTTTTTGCGGTTGGGTTGGAGATGGAATTGGATTTAAGGTTTCAGAAATCATGTTACAGTTGAGTTGACCTAAACCACATGCAGCTTGACATGAATTGCACTGCTAGATGGGACATTTATGGCAGATTACTATTGAAAGGTGGTAATTCACAATGTGTACATCTACTAAACTTGGATGATGGCGGAAGGTAAAATATAATAATCTTTTTAGTCAATTCCCACCTCTCATGAATATAGTGTACAGTAACACAAATAACGATAAATCTACATAGAAGTCTACAAATAGTCAAACATACTTGTTGAACTTTTTCTTTTAAATAGTTTCTAGCTTCTTCCTTGCTACTTCATGAAATGGAACACAATCTTTGGAAATTCTTGTTCTTGAAACAAAGTCGAACTGCTTATCAATTTACAAAATCTTCAAAAATCCTCATGCTTGACACATCTGAAAGCCATTTGATCAATATTTATCATTTCTTTAAGTCTTTTTCTGCATGTTGGAAATACCACTAGCTCCACTGCCTTGAGGTGATGAGAATGTTGGTAATTTTTGCCTCTCGTTGTAGCCGTGAGGATAATTCTCACATCTTTCCAAATATCTTTTAAATTAGCTGGTGCCTTGCTTACTGGCACACATAAAATCTTTTTATGATAATTATATATTGCAAAATTCATCTTTCTAATTATTGTTCTTCTTCGGTAACTTTGTAAAAATGCTTCCAGTTGGGAGCCTAAGAGGCACCAGTTGTTGCATGCATCCTCCACATCTGGATCCACTTCTACATATTTTCCTCCTTATCGAGTATAGTTTCTAATTATAAATTTTGAACAAATGTGTTAAAAACAACAACATGCAAATGATCCCCAAATTGGAAAAATATTCTCCTAATGGTGCAATCAATCATGATAAATAGAGAAGGGGAGGGGTTATACTGCCGGGAGTGCCAAACAGAACCTGAGCAGGGGGACTGACTGGCTGAGCAATGCTGTGCAGAGTCCTAGCAAGGGGCTGCTGAGCAAGGTGGTTGAATGCTGAGCAGGGACATGGATGAGTACTTGGTAGGAGGAAGACGGAGATGGTAGCTTAGGATAGGGAGTAGGGATGCTTAGCTGAGGAGCCGTTTTTGTCAATGTTGTTAAGCAAAAGGACGATTGACGATGGAGATTGGTTTAGGGGTTTTCGGCAAGGGTTGCAATGGAGTTTTCATCAACATCGAATGAAGGGGGGCTTCAATGATGGTGATTTGCCAGAAATGAGCAGTCAGTGAGGGCTGCTGGCTTCTGAGAATCTGAGGTGCAAACGAAGGGTGTAGTGCTAAGGAGGAATGCTTTTGTTGGGTTAGTAGCCTTTTAAATAGGAATTAAGGTTATGAGTTTTGGGTGGGGATATAGGATATGAAATCTGGTCAAGCTATATCAGGTTGCAGTCATCCCTAACCTGTCCCAATAGTAAGCCAAACCAGATGAAATTTGTTTTCGTTTGGGTTGACCAGACACAAGTTGAGCCCTGGAGAGGTGCTTGGGACTGCTTGAATGAGTGCCTAAATGGTTACAACAAAGCCGAAACGCATTGGTGCAATATTTGCTATTCGGATATCTATTCATCCTTAGGAGGGGAGGGGAGGTTGGAAGCTGGCCAAGAAATGAATGGCTATAAGTCCCTTTCTAAGCATGGAAATAACTCCAAAGATGAAGCTGCCAATATCAATTTTGTCTGTCTATTGAATCCAACAAGCCTCACCTTGTATAAACATCAATAAATTACTCTCTTGTCGGAACAGTCAAAACAAAGTTTTTTCTTTTTCTTTTTCATTTTTAAATTCACAGAAATAACTTGCAAAGCAGCATAGAGCCATCCAACCTAAGTTATTGAGGCTTCATTGCATTTTTATTATATGAATATGGCTATGAAATATTTTCAAAATATCACATGACATCTTAATATTGAAGCATTGTTCCATGCTTTGCACCCTGATATATTGCATTTTACTGTGCCAACAAATAGTATCGAGGCAATTGCATTATATTGTTGATATGTAAATGCTGGTTAAACATAAAACTGGAATATGTCATGCATTTTCTTGCAGAAACCATTGTCCATTTGTTTTGGTTGTGAACTTAGTTCTTCGAATCTTATCCCCCAATTTGTTCTCTGTGAATGGTTTCTACTTGTCTTTCTTCTACAATTGGGTTTACTATCCACTTGAATGATGCATTCCACATGTCTTAAGGATGTCCTCAATCTTTCTGCTTCTTTTGTCTTGGTTTTTGCCTGATTATCATTCCTATTGGTGTTTTCTTTATGTCAGGTGGGAAACATTGGTGGGAGAGAGTTTGCTGAATCATTAGCTCCTGATGTTCAAAAGTTGCTTGTAAGGGAAATTGCAAAACCTTCTCTCTAATTTATCTATAACTGAAGTATAGATTGATGACATCTGCATTTTCTTTATCAGATTTCCAGCAGCTGCAGACCACTCGTAAGGAAAAAGGCTGCATTATGTCTTCTGCGATTGTACAGGAAGAATCCTGATGTTGTGAATGTGGATGGCTGGTAAGAAGGAATTACTTACTAGCATTGAATTGGGGCCCCTACGATTATTTATTCTCATCTAACTTTTTGTTTTGACAATACTTATTTTCAGGTCAGATCGCATGGCACAACTTCTAGATGAGCGTGACCTTGGGGTTTTGACATCTGTTATGAGCCTTCTTGTTGCCTTGGTGTCAAACAACCATGATGCATATTGGAGTTGTCTTCCAAAATGTGTTAAAGTTTTAGAGAGGTTGGCTAGGAACCAAGATGTTCCTCAAGAATACACCTACTATGGGATCCCATCACCCTGGCTTCAGGTTTGGAGATTTCCTTTTTATTTTCTGTTTTATTTTTTCAGTTTCAGTTTCAGTTTCTTTTTAAGGATATGCTTGCTACATCTTCATTCTAACTTTTTTTAATCTTAGTTGTAACTATGGTTTTGCTTTTTGTCTTCTTGATCTTTTCTAAAGAATCTTAAACCAATACTCAAGTCTCATGACTAATGAAATGACCATTTTATGCAAGCAATCATTTACCACCCTCTCAAGCTAGAACAAATACTATATGCTTGCAACTAGGTGTAATAAACATCCATTTTCCTCAGTGAATGTTTGTAGGATCCATTCACAAAGAGTCCTAAAGATAATTATTCTAGCCTCTTAGATCTAAATATATTGAAAAAAATGTTTTAATGCTGGTGTGAAAAATAAAATCCTTTAGTAATGAATATTGTTAGATCTCTGCTATGGATATCACAAATATTAGTGATTTAAAACTTTACAGCAAGGTATATGTTAATCCCTATATCACTGTTACTTGATCTTTGCTAAAGAATTTTAAACCAGTACTCTTTTAAGTCTCATGACTAATGAAATGACCATTTTATGCAAGCAATCATTTACCTCCCTCTCAAGCTAGAACAAATGCCATATGCTTGCAGCTAAGTGTAATCAACATCCATTTTCCTCAGTGAATGTTTGTAGGATCCATTCAATGTGGGACACGAGCGCAAAGAGTCCTAAAGATAATTATTCTAGCCTCTTAGATCTAAATATGTAGAAACAATGTTTTAATGCTGGTGTCAAAAATAAAATCCTTTAGTAATGAATATTGTTAGATCTCTGCCATGGATATCACAAATATTAGCGATTTACAACTTTACAGCAAGGTATATGTTAATCCCTATATTATTGTTACATTTAATTTCTCAAAAAATATCTCAATAGATTAGGACTAGCACTTCTAGAAAATCCTCTCACAATACGAAAAAAAATTAACTCATGTGGAGTTAAGTTCTTTATTCTATGATTCAGCGAAAACAAATTAAAGAATTAGGATTTTTGGGAAAAAAGGATTTCAGCAGAATAATTACCTCAAATAGGAGGAGGATAGAGGGCATTTAGGAGTTCCTTGAAGGCATATCACCCCCTTCAAAGAGGATATGCCCTATGACATCTAGATGTTATTTATAGACAAGAAAACGTGTTTAAAATAGGATTCTTAACTTATCGAGGATTACGTACCTACTATTCCTAGAAGTAATCAAAATACCCCAAAAGTTTATAACTCTATATAGGACTTGCTTAGATGGGCCATAACTTTCTTAAATGGACTTAGATAAGCTTAATTGTTGGCTTGTTTAAAAGCTAATCCAATGAACTCTCAAATATGACTAATATTAAAGTGAAAAAATACGTAATTAATTTGAATAATAATGTATCTAAATTCTCAAGTTTAAATTGTTCAAGAGAAAAATAAAATAAGTGGAATCTCAAACAAAATCTTAGATATTGTTATGCTTGAATGTTATTTTCTAGCCATAGTGATTTGATGGCTGTTTGATGATGCTTTTGTGATCTGTGTAAATGTGATAACCATCAGAGATGTCCTCATAGTTTCCTTGGTTTTAAAATGTTGGGCTCCAATGTAGTATTACTCTTCTACTGCTCGAAGAAATTAGAGTTGATTCTTTGAAGCTCCTTTAAAGTAATCCACATAAAATCTAAAACTAGTTGACCTAGTCACTTCTCCAAGAATTTCTGATATCCTTCCATTTGAGTGCTGACTATTTGATCATCCAGGATATTTTCTATTTCATCTCCCTGAAATGTAGGTATATGAGCAGGGGTATCAATAGAAGGTATACCAGGGTACATGTTAGATCATGAAGATGTGGAATTATGATTGCAGGATGACAAAGGATCAATTTAAGTTACTATAGGTGGTCCCTTATACAGCACTAAATCATCAATATTAAAAGTACTATTTATTCCCATTTTTGGTGGGAGCTCTAGGACATATTCATTGGCGCTCATCTTTTGGAGAGTATAGAATCCTAACTGTTCTTGTTATCCCTCAACAAATTACCCAGATCAGTATTTGCTTTATCTTGATAATTATCAGTTTCAAAAGGTGGGGATAATTTATCCCAGGGTAAAACACACAAAATTGATGGTTAGGCAACATTAGAGGCTTGTCACTGATAATCATTGACAAGTTGCTGATAACCATAATAGAACTGCAGTGTCTGTTTCCTTTTGCAATGTCAATAAACATAGTTGACTTTGATTTGTTTGTTTGAAATATGGTTCTCAACAATCAAAATTGGATGTTCTAATGTATTGAGCATTTGAGGTGTTCCTTGCAATCTTTTTCTTAGGAATCTCCAATGTTCTGGTCTTGAGAGTCATGTAGAGAATGGCTAAGAGTGCTTGCACAACAGTGACACTTCTGAACAAGATGCAATCCATTCAATTATCTCGCAAAGAGATGGCTAATTTGTTAGTTTTACAGTTATATTAATTTTATTGTAAATCACATATGTTGATCACTTGATCTTATGTGGGAGCAATAAGTCATCTCATATGAGAAGGACAAGTGATTTACAAGAATGTTTAACACTGGAATGGCCATAGAGTTATAATAGTGTTCTTGAAGAGCACCCTTCAAAATGTTTTCTACACAACTACATGATGCATGTGCCACAAGATAGTCTAAATTCCAAGCCCATCTAGGAAAGTACCATCATATTATTTCTAACAATTGCATGATTGTGGGCTGTCGGTGGAAATTCTATTTTGTTTGGCTCTCTGGATGTCAGAATTTTGATGTTAAATTCAGATGGCCATTTCCTTGTTAAATCTTTGGTGGACCTTATATAGGATGTCCTTGGCATCAATTTCTGGGAGTCCGTTGTTCATAGATATTGAAGGTGCCTCAAAAAATCAGAACTTTTGTCTGTCTTGCCATTTTGAAGTAAGCAATGGGACTGGGCCTATTGCAAAAGGGCTTGGATAGCATATGATCTATGAGTTGTGTGCGGACGAAATTCAATCATATATTTGTAAATTTGCCAGAAAGACCTGGTCAGTTGTTCTGTTATAATTGAATATCAGTTGTGTCTATCCTTGAAGGCTGCCAAGCTGGTGCTTACTTGAAAAAGGGGACTGAATAATTTTCAGGAGATTGTCTCATCTGAAATGCGGATTACCAAACATGATAGAGACCTTTAACAGGGATTCTAAGATGCATATGAGAGTGTTTTGGGGGTCTGCTTCTGCATATGAATGTGTTTACATATAAACTCTTGTGTACTGGGTTCTGTTTGCAGTTGTCACCTTTTCAAAGCTTCTCTGCAGGCTTCCTAGGTCTTATTCTTTTCAGCTTTTATGCTTCTGCATTTTTTATGGTTAAATTCAATATTTTATCAAAATAAAAATAAAAGAAAATAGATCTCTTATTGTTTTGTCATAGCTATTGGATTCTCAAGTGCAATGCTGTCCTTGCAAAATTAATTACTTGTCCAATTCAAAGGAAATACGTAAAAATATCTACTTTTCTGCAGGTCAAGACGATGAGAGCTCTCCAGTATTTTCCCAATATTGAAGACCCAAATGCTAGAAGATCATTGTTTGAGGTTTTTTTTTTTTTTTTTTTTTTTTTTTTTCTTTCTTTCCTCTGCAATGGTTATTCTCAGGGTTGCTGATTTGTAGAATTCAAATGTATCATTTTGTCTCCCTTTTGTAGGTTTTGCAACGTGTTTTAATGGGAACTGATGTTGTGAAAAATGTGAATAAAAATAATGCATCACATGCCGTTCTTTTTGAAGCCCTTGCTCTAGTAAGTTTGCAGCTGTACCTTTTTCCTTTTGTTTTGTTTCTTTATGTTGTTTTGCCATTTACTTGATCTAGTTGGTTTCAATATTTTTGGGTTTTTTACAATCATTACTGGGATATAGTAGCTACCAGTATAATTTACAGCAGATTCATATTCTTTATTTAATAAATCTGTGTTGCATTTTTCATTACAGTTCATTTTTAACTTCTAATGTTGCTGATATTATCTTTTACTGTCTTCTTGAATGATTTGTGCATTGCTGATGGTGAAGTCTCAATTACCATTAGGATAGTGGGGCCCGTCTTTTCAATATTGATATTGCAGGACATATTGATCCCTTGCAAGTGAAATATACTGATGCCATAAGGGATATATCTAAAGTATCATACAATGATTTTGCTGTTGCTGTTAAGATATTACTGAAACACTGAAAACATTGAAGTTTTCAATGTAACTGGAAGAGATGTTTGGAAGATACACATTTAAATGAGTGAAGATTGAGGAGAATAGCACGAATGCCAGATTTCCTTTGCATATGGTCTAAAATTGCGTATTATCTGATAGAAGTTATTTAGTCAATGCACTAAAATCGAGTTTAGATGTGGTGAACTAATAATTGGTGTCTCAATAGTGATATTATTGGCATACCACAGAACCTTCACACTGCCTGATATTGCAAACATGTTTAATATGTGGATATTATGGGAATGCATACACATCATGATATCATATTGCCAACATGCCAAGTAGAAATACAGTGTGAATGTGTGATACATTGCAAGATAAAATGGATATTCCAAATGCTGAGTGGGACCATTGTTTGAGTGTGGAATGCTCGACTGAGTCTTTTGAGATTTGTTATTCTACTTCTAAGAATCCTAAATGTGGAAAGATAAAAAAATAGAGGGAGCGGCAATCTAATAAGAGATTCTACCACACATTGAGTTATAATATATATTATTATTTCTATCAATGCAAACTACCTGAATTCTAAACTTTGATTTGACTTTTGACTGCTTAGTCTTAAAGCAAATTGCCTTGGTCTTTCAGCTATCATAAAATGTTGTCAGATAACACATTACATAATTATAGCTGTGTACATGCCTGCTAATTATGTATTATGATAAACAATGATCATAGCAAAACAATGGGCATGATGACTGACAAAATTGGCATACATTTGGAGACAAAGCACATAACAGATCCAATTTTCAAAGTTTGGGACATCACCAAGCTCTGGATCCCATTAGTGAAAAGCAGACCCTGTCCCAAAACACAGAAACTTTTGAGATCGGCATCTTTAACTTCATCACTCGAGGAGTTTTGGTATCCCAATAGCTTTTCTCCATTTGATGGAATAAAATCGGGGATGGGTGCTCTGGTGCTCTCCTGTCAGGTGACACTGATTTGCTAGTTCAGTCAACTGTTCACAGGGATCCAGTCTTTCAGGAGGTAAGATAAGGCTTCTATCTGGAGTTTGGCTTGGTGCATGGATAATATGGTTGATAATCAAATGGGCTTAATGGGGTAAATATGGTTGATAATCTAGGTCCCTAACAGCCCAATCATCCAATTAAGTAGGTGACACTAATTTTGCTTCTTCCTGGAGTGTGACATCAGTATTGACTGTAAAACTTTTTGGGAAATTTAGCCCACGCCATCTTGTTTTCAACTGATGATGATCGAGTCTTGGTCATTAATTTTTGGCACCTGTTTCCTCTTCTGCTTGCAGCTGCAGTGTTCAAAACTGGGGTCAATATTTCTTGAATATTTGAAAAGATAAATTTCTTGCATAGGCACAACATAAAGGACAGATACAAATAATTCAACATTCCCATTAGAGTCTCTCTCTCCCATTAGTAGCTTAGAAGGTTCCACCACTTAAGGATTTAGCAATATGGGGTTGGCCCTATGTTGATATTTTATTTTGATGGCAACGAGTTAGGATTGAGGATGGAATGCCCACACATGATTTCACCACTTGATCTTTGATGCTGCTAGATTTTGCATGACCTCCATCCAGTGTTCATTTTATCTGTAATTAAGGATATATCGGTGGCCCCAGAAAAGATACTATCACTGTTATTGGAGATAATATAATGTAAGAAATGGTCAAAAGGAAGTGGGAGGTTTAGCTGATAATTTGTGAAAAAATGATAATATCTCAGATATTATCTAGAATAATATCAATAATATGTTGATTAATATCACTGATCGTTCGATAAAATCTGGAATAAACAAAACTATTGATTTTTTATAAGATAACTCATCAGTCACCTCTCAGAAGGATGCTATTAGAGATAATATTGGTACAGCTAATATTGCATCCTAAACATATGAATGACTTTTAACAGTTTTAATTTGTAAATATATCATGGTAGGTCCTATAATATATAAAAGGTGTTTGTTCCCTCTCTACTGTTTTCCTTATTGTGGTTCGCTCGAATCACCAATTTGATTGATATCTTAGCCCCTTTGGTACGATAATAGGTACCCAGGCAGCTGTTTGTATAGTTTGAGTTTGAATTTGCAAATTGAACTCCAGGACTCTCTAAAATTTCTCAGCTTGACAGTTTATTTTTATTTAATTTATTCT
>JAYJMB010086866.1:5168-45587 GCA_036873735.1 Pouteria campechiana | reverse complement strand
GTTTGAATTTGCAAATTGAACTCCAGGACTCTCTAAAATTTCTCAGCTTGACAGTTTATTTTTATTTAATTTATTCTTAATGCACTTGGTTTACATATTTAGTTGGCTATGATGGAGTGTATGTGACTATTATATAAAATTATGATAATGGCTATATATTAACTATATATATATTTCTTTCAAAAATAGTTGTGCAGTTCATTTGATCAAAACTTTGTATAATGCATAAAATTTGATGAGTGGAGCAGATAGCCACACATCTTGTATTATTGATTTTACAAAGCGTTTCATGAGTTAAGCAACTAGCTTACCCTAGAAATTGATAACTGATATAGAAATTTGTTAGAAAACTTGCATGCTCTGTTTCAACTCCTGAAATTATATGAAATGCTGAAAGTGGTGGTTGCAAATTATGAGTGAACTGAATGGCTGATTATGTTATCCAACCTGATTCACTGATTGCCCTATCCTTTAGTGAATTAGGTAATCATGCATCAGGTAAAGTGATGTATCAAATAAGTGGATCATATTTTTTGATTGGTTATCTCTGTAGGCCCCAGTACTTTCTGCACAGGAAGGGCCCCACGTCACATGGCTTCTCATAATATGCCCTGCACTTACTATGTTGTTACACGTATCCTCCCTCCCTCCTGCTCTGTCTCTCTCTATATTTATCCTGGAAATGCCTTTTCTTTAATATAACCCCATTTCGTCGTGCTTATTACCAGCTTTTGTTTGGGGGTGAAATTTGAGCAGTAAATTAAGAATAAATCTCTTTAAATTTCAAGTTTACGATATCCCACAATGAAATGGGGAATTATATAATTTTTCTTTATGGTGTTGCTGCTTTATTTCAGGTTATGCATCTTGATGCTGAAAAGGAGATGATGTCACAGTGTGTTGCTTTGCTTGGGAAATTTATTGCTGTTCGTGAACCGAATATTCGTTATCTTGGCCTGGTGAGTGACTGATGATATGATAGTCATCCGTGACCTTTTTGTTCTGTCATTTATTTAAATAGTTGGCATATGATTTAATGGTTGCCATCCATTTTAGTTTTTGATTTGGCCATATTATCTTTCCACCTCAGTTGAGTGGCACCATTAGATATTGATATGATGGAAAATAGACTTACATGAGTTTTGCGTGTGCATCAAAACTGGGACACATGCCAATTAACTAGTAAAGGAGGGCTCTAGATGGCAATGGGAAGGCTGACAGGGATGGATCAGTCGGTAAGATGAGACTTGACCTATGGGTTCACTGAGACTATGGTCTGGGTTAAGAGTGTAATGGCAGCAAAGAATCATTGCAGTGGATCTCTATCATTTGGGATAATCCTTAGATGATTGTCTGTGAGGAGGTAGCTTTTGATTGTGACAGATTAAAGTAGGTATGCATTGGAGACTTACAAGGTTTATAACAGCAGAATGTGAGAAAATTTATCTTACTTTGATAAACATGCAGTCTGCTATCTTCTTTTATTGATGCCTATTTGTTATTGTGCAGGAAAATATGACTAGGATGTTGATGGTCACGGATGTGCAGGATATTATCAAGAGGCATCAAGCGCAAATTATCACATCCTTGAAGGATCCTGACATTAGGTTGGTAGAATATTTGGTGATTGACAATGCTGTGTTTTCTGAAATAAGAATAATCAATGACAATGCAATGAACTGTGGAACCATGGAGACATGTTTCTTTTGTGGGTTTGACTTGTTTGATGCTGTATTCGCAATATCGCTAGCCTTGAAGAAGATGTTATTGTTTTTATCAGTGATGATATCGATTTTCTTGCAGAATTTTATAGCTAAAATAGAAAAAAAATAAAAAAGTGGAAAAAATGAAGAATTTTGCAATTATTTCTAAGTAAATTAAGATAATATAAATATACATTTAGAATTAAAAGCATCACTTTGAATAATAACATGTAGCAAATAATGGAAACACATCTATGTGAAGGATACAATGATAAACAAGAGAGGTGCATATAAAACTAAGGAGAATCCATAATATTGGCCCTTGTGTGTAAATTATGTAAAAAAAAAAGAGGATTGTAGAAGTATATGAACATTATACCTACTATTATGGAGGCTTGACATCACTGTTATCATAATGCTGTTGTGATGCCTCCTCATTTGCATAGAACTGCTCATATGGGTAGATTGATTCAAAATAGATGACGAAGGTGCATCAGCTCCACTATTTCAATAAAGCATAGAACTAGTGGATTTATATTCATGTAACTAAATGTTAAGTGAAGGCATATGTCATGGAATTAGCTGTGGGATGAGCTGTTATCATTTATGTGGTGGACTTCACCAACAAGACGTACTCTGATATTATCTTGTGCATCCATAGATAAGGTATATGGCTATAAGACTCTTGAAAATAATTTTCTGGATCTCCTATATGGCCATACCAGTAAGTAGAGACCTATTCGTTGTGATTCAAGTAATGGATGCCGCCATACTCTCTGCTAGGATGTTTTTGTTGAGTTGTCATCTTCTTCTTCTTTCCACTCCCATGCCTTCTTCATAAAGTGTTTAAGAGAAGCTTTAGAGTTGTGGTCATCTTCTTGGATTACATATTTGAAGTCCTCTCTTGTGAATGTACTGAGGTCTTTTGACTTTTTGAGGTACCAAACATGTAACCATCATCTCCATGACCACAGTGATCATCATCATCATCACCATCTTATCGACACTTGCATTGGTTTTTGTTTTTTTATGATTGAGTATGTGCTTGATCTCCTTCCCAATGTAGAAAGTTCACCAATGCACCTTTTATTTTTTATAATGAGAATGTGCTTGATCTCCTTCGCAATGTAGGAACTACACCTTGGTACTGACTTTGACTCCTTGGTAATTGATCAAATTGCTCTAGAGGAATCCTCTGCGATCTACAATTCATTGCACATTTACACCATGTTGACGGGCTTTTGTAGTGAGGACTGATGCCGGCCTGTCATTTACATCATTCAAATCCATGGTCTGCAACCGTTTATGATGGGGTCCTCTTTCTCTTCCTCCCCATCCAACTGTGCATTGTGGGCTATCATCATCAAATTTAATGGTTCTTCCACCTCCACCATCTTTTCGCTATATCAATCTCTCTCTAAGCTTCATGTTATAGTGGTAGAAAACCAATGTTCAAAGCTTTTCATTACCTAGTTTGTTCCCATTAATTCCTCCCATTAATATGAAGAAAAGTGAACATGCTCCAGTTATGTTTGCATGCTGATGATGATACTATTTGATTGAGTATCATATAAGCAAAATGCCTATATGGAATGAACATGCTCCCATTAATATGTTTCCAAAGCTTTTCATAACCTGGTTTGTTCCTCCCATTAATATGAAGAAGAGCCAACATGCTCCAGTTATGTTTGCATGATGATGATGATGGTGATACTATTTGACTGAATATCATATAAGTAAAATGCCTAAGGGTTGAAATGTGCTTTGCGCACAAGGTTTAAAATTTGCTTGTAAAGAAAGTTTTATCTATTTTTAATGTTGAATTTTTTTTTAACAAACCAAAATATTATATTTTATAAACTCTAATGCAGTTGTCATCCTTTGCTTACATGTCAAGGTGTTACTTCATTTCTAGATTGCAACATTCATCTAAAATAAACCCAAGTATCGAGGAAGTACATAAGCTATCGATATTTGAAAATTGAATTTTATTATAAATAATAAAATTCCATTATATGCTAAGATTATACAAGTTAATGATGTAAGTTTTATATGATTACTTTATTTGCAAAATTTTTTCTTAAGTGTTATTGGGAAATAACTTTACAAATGCTTCAAGCACTATTTAATTGCTTATAGTTGCCAAGATTACAATCCCAATGGCCGTGGGGGATCAAGAATTAAGCTATAAAATTAAAAAGTTTAGTCTGTAAACTTAAATTTTACAACATGCTGCTTATTGAAAAAACTGACTAGCCACATGTAAGGGGATGGTGTAATAATGTCGCATGTCAATTCTCTATAATTTGAAGTACCCATTGAGTACCCTTGGGGACCGTTCTTTTTGATAGCTTCCTTAATGAATTAGATGGAAGCCATGGATGGATATATTTCCTTGTTTGCCATCCTTAGAACTTTATAGATGAGTTTCAATATTCCTAGCACCTAACAAACACGATCCTCAAAGGACGTTGTCATGATTATATCATGTGCCTTCTTCCCATTCTTAGTTTTCCTATACTTCGAAGAGCGCCATGTGCAAGAGTTGAGGCCATAGCGAGTGCTTGATGAGTCTTGTATAAGCTGTTTAATGCAATGAAATTAGTGGTAAAGTATGTCTTGCCTGAATGAACAATCTCCCCTTTGCATTCAAATGTCTTATGAAACATATCAAGCACGCAATTATGATTACATATGAATTTAGTCACCGCGCCCAATTATGATTATATATGAATTTAATCACCATGCATGTATCACATATTACTCTTTATACTGGTGAAGAATAACTAATATTCGCTAACATCAAATCTATGCAATGTGCTACACAAGGGGTCCAACATATTGGGCGCTTTTCTTCTAGAGCTTTGTCAACTTTTTTGAATGCATTACTTTCATAAGTAATAATCTACACAACATGTTGTGTACTCATAAAATCATTTATTTATTTTTCTCCTTGTCAATATATGTGGCATCCGCAAGATGTTGTGTTGACTATATAGACTTTATAAATATTGAAGTTCCTCTACAATGCACAATTAAATTAATTATAAATAATCAAGTGGGCTTGTCCACTCATCACACATGATCATAGTTGTTTAACACAAGGGATTCATGAAGCTTATGCACAAGGCCACAAGTGATGCACTGAGTGAAGCAAGGCTCATATTAACAAAATGTGTAAAAAGTAATGCCAATAATAGAGTGATAAAATTATCCAAATATATAGCCCTATGTCACAATCATTAAGAGTAGAAGCTATTGCAAAATCAGCTATCTAACAACTACACTCAATATTCAAATTCATCAACAAAGAAAAAGCAACAAGTATGAATAATCCATAGCAAAATAAATTTACAATAAGTATAAATAATCCAACAATGAAATACGAAAAAAAAGCAGCAAGTATATTTACACTATGAGTATAATATTAATACATGACGATAATTTTTTGCAGCTAAAAAAGGCAGCATAATAAAAAGAAAAGAATACAAAAGCAAATCAGAAAAAAATTACATGAAGTGTGAATACACTAATGAATTTTTTTCTTTGAAAAGGTAGTAGCATAAAAACAAAAAAGGACAGTAACAAATCAGACCACAGAGGAGGATGAAGGAGGAAGCATTCCTATGTTATCCCTTTCCTTTCAATATATTTGATTTACTTTCTTTTGAAATCCCACTCTTCGCAATTGTAATTTGGACTCTTTCACTTTCATTGTTGCACTATTGCCACAATTTTTCATTACAACTGCCAACTTGACTTCTTCCTCCACCTCTACCACTGCCAACCTCTCTAATAGACTGATACTTAGGCCTGCTCCTTTCCAATATGGCCGTTTCCTTTGTTTCTTGCTGTTCATCTCTAGAGGTATGCTTAGCTTGCTTGCAGCAATATGACCGTGTAGAGGTATGATGATGGCTTCACATCATCATCTTTTTCTCATCAGCATCCACATCATCTGGGAAACCAACTACGTTCATAGCAATATTTCTCTCATGTTTATTTTGCTACTCTTTAAAGCCCATACTTGCTTGTAAAATCTGCTTCATCATCAATCTCACTTTTGTTGGTACATTGAGGTAGTTTCTAACATTATTATATCTCCAAATCAAATGTTCCTTCAGTCTAGTCATGCCTGGATTTTATCTCCTGGCTATAATAGTTACATTGGACCTCAAATGGATGTTTTGAGATTTCCTATCCATGTCTTAATCGACATCTTGCATCTTAGTCTTACTTCTGCTTTTGCCTAACCCCGATATATAAAACATGAAAATAATGACATCAACATATAATGTCAATTCATTTTATAAGTACCAAAAGTTAGGATAAATGGATTTATCAAAATAAAAGACTATGAGAGAACTAGATGAAAGTCGAAAACATCATGGTTAGAGGCGATTAGGAAAGATATGAAAATGCTTGAGCTTATTAAAGGCTTAACCTATGATCGATAGGAATGGTGTGACATGGTCCATGTAGCTGACCCCAACTCAAGTGGGAAATATCTTTCATGATGATTCATTCTACAAGTACATAATTCTTATCACATGTAATATGACTTTAACATATACACGCAAAGCATATCATACACAATCATTCCACCTAAATCTAACACAACAAACAATCAAATAACTCAATTTCAAATATTTATAGGCATTTAATTACACCAAGTGTTTTCAGATACATTTATGCTTAAGCATATTTACATATCATTCTGATTTATCTTTTACCACCAATTTGAATCTAAAAATTAATTTGGAGATTTGGCCAAATTATTTGTCAATTTAAAAATATCTTAGTTACACAAATTAATAATCTGAATATTAGTAGTTTTAATACATCTATCATTATTGTAATAATTTCAATAATTAATGCCCACAATTTGTGTTAAATCATATGATTTAAGAAAATCCCTAAATTAATCCTAATTACACTTAAATAATAAGTTTTTTAAAAATTATTAATTCTACAATCTGTTTTTGTTTAGATTAATTCTTAAATATACTTACGTATCATTTTTATTCATTTTATATCACTAATTTGAGCTCAAAAATCAAATTGGGGTTCCACAAATTACCCCCAATTTTATCAAAACTCAAAGTACTCACAGAGTAATAGTGCAAATCTGAGTTTTTAAGATTATCTATCATCATGGCCGGTTTTTCAATCATCAAGGCCCACAACATGGGTTGAATCATCCCATTTGGAAAAAATAAATAAATCCCCAAATCAGGTAAAATTGTCCCATATCTAAAATGATTGTTAAATCCACATTCAATCTATACAAAGAAGTAGAAAACAATTTTTACAAGTCATGACATATAAATAGCACACTAAAACAATAAAAAAAACCTGAGAGTGGACTGCAGAACACTCAATTTAGTTGAACCCACAAACAGTCCACAAAAATAAGTTGAAAACACTCCCTATCACTGTAAACTACCATTTTTCTGCAGGAAAAAATGGTTTTAGTCAAGGTGTTTTTAACCTCTTTATGCAAGCCCTGTGTTGACACCCAAAAATGGAGAACATGCCTTCAAATCTGATCTTTTCTGATGTAAATTGTTATTGTTAGCTTTGGAAATGGGTTTTTGGTGCAATTGCAGCAAGTTAAGGTGAAAAACAAAAATAGGGTGTAAGAAAAGTGTGGTTCATGTGCTGGGTTGGAGGTATTCTATCCCTCTATCATAAGACAATCTTGCTGTTATTGGTGATAAATTCAAAATCTCATGAAATTTTGTTAATATTTTCTGGATAATGTTGATGAATGATAGATATTATTGCAAAAATATCTTAACTATGTGATAATATGGATTTCAGCCTTGATATTAATCTTTTAACTATGCTATAATATGGATTTCTGCCATGATAATTTTTTTCCTAACCTAGCTAATTGAAAATATTGGCGATAATATCACCATTATTATTATTGCCAATATTTTTAAAATGTTGAACACTGGTTTGCTGCTATCCCATTTTTGGTGTTGTGCATTATATTCTCTTTCTTGTAGTACTTAAGAAAAATCAGTTTTATCTGCTGTATGAAACATTGTGAACAATACAAACAATGTTGAGCAGTAATGCTTCAGTTTGTTACCTGGAAACGGTTTCAGAACAGAGTCAATAACTAATATTTGATTTTGCCTGGCTCCACAGAAGAAGTTAGATTATGTGTTTACATGTTATTGATTTTTATAGATCCTTCATTTGACCTTAGACCTTAAATATGCCGGAATAAGGACTCCTGCAAAAAATCTTCTGAGATTCATTTTATCCAGTCCTATGGAACCATATCAATGAATCAGTTATTTCTTTACACAAAAAGTTAATCTTGTTTGTGGGTGCTCGTATTCTTACATGACGATGCCTATTCTCACATTGCATGGTGACTTACTGCAGTATCAGAAGGCGTGCTCTTGATTTGCTTTATGGCATGTGCGATGTTTCTAATGCAAAGGATATAGTTGAAGAAATACTTCAGGTAAAATTGACTGATGAGAAAAACCAGTAATTCACAAATTTTCAGTACTTGATAGAACAATGTCTTTTAGCATTTACACAAGAAGTTGCCTTTCAGAATAATGAAATCAAATAAGAGTTTTTTTTTTTTTTTTCTAACTCAGTATCTCAGCACTGCGGACTTTGTCATGCGTGAGGAATTGGCACTAAAAGCAGCAATTTTGGCAGAGAAATTTGCTCCAGATCTATCTTGGTAAGTTCAATTCCTCTGTAAGTTGTAGCCTTTATCGTTCTGTGCATATAAAAGAAATAACCATTTTGTGGGATTCTCTGCATTTCTGCACGGGTATTTTCATTCATGCAAATATGATACTGCATGCAAAAGTTGCACATATATGGATGCACATGTCCATTGATGCATATTGGTTTGTCTTGGGGGCATGTATTGTAAGTGGAAATCTGAGGAAGAAGGATGTTTTCAGGAATCATCTAGTTCAATGATTTCGAGTACTGTCTTTTTGGTCATGGTTGTTTATTAATGATCAACATTGCACTGTGTTCTCCCCAGTTTTGATCATGGTTAATGTTTGGTGGTGTCTTACTTGTTTCTTGACATGTCTAGAGTTATTTTGTTCATTAAAAATGCACTGGTTGTCTTCAAAAGAAGAAGGTTGGAATGAACTTAATGGTATGAGATCACTAATATTGTTGTTCTGACATGTTAGGGATAAATTATCATAAGAGAAGAATAAATTATCATGGTTTTCCATTTTTTTCAATAATATAAGATATATTAGGATATTATCTCCAATTTATTGATAATATCAGGGAGATATTCTCGTTGCTTTTATATTGATAATTTCTTAAATCTATTGGCCAATTAGGTATGCACATTGTTGAATGCCTGAACCCCACTTTCAGCTACTTCTCTTTTTTTTTTTCCCTCAAAAAACTGTAATATCCACAAATCATCAGAAATTCACATGTACTTAGTGTGTATTGTTTATACTTTATACATGTATGTATCGATGCACACACATGGGCACACACTTGATTTTCATGTATTAAAGGCATATTAAATTTGTTGGTTTTGTACGTATAGGTGTCACATGTATTTCCATCAGTCAATAAATGTTGGCTTTTTAACTAATAATTTTGCTGTAAATGTATATTTATGTTTATCTTGATTTATCAAAAGTTTCATTAAAAATTTTCTATTCTTCTTCTTGTTTTAATTTTCTCTATTTTTCCGATTAAGTTGCTTGCAAAAGAATTCTAGGAGCATGGATATGGGTTATCCAAGTCATGGAATTCAGTGGACAAGTGATTTTGCGTTTGGTTGGTGCTCATAGTTTATTTTATTTTATTTGGTTTGGTGGTGTTGGAAGTTGATTTTAAAACCTGAATTTGCATTATTTCTAAGATGCATGCATTGCTTGTGGTTCTTTTTATTTCCTGTATAAACTTTCAAATCTTCCATAGATACTATATAATATGGCTGATTTTAAGTGCAAGAGATTGCAGCAGTGGCGCCACTCATTCTTAATGAAATACTAAATGAGTAGTGGGGCCTGAATCATCATTTATACTGCCCATGTGGTCACTGTTGAAATAACGGTAAGAAGTTTCCCTATTTCCAACATGTCCTTTCTAATTCAGCATGCCCTCATATGGATGTTGTCTTGCATTCATTCTTGTTTTTGGTCATGTGGATTGTGGATTTGTCTTGGCTGCCAATGTTGGTTGTAGGAATGTCTACATTGTTCTTGCATGGCAGTCTCAGTCAATGGTATCTTTAATAGTCTGCTATGCACTTTCTAAGTGACCATTTTGCAATGGTAACTTAGGTAATGTTACAACTTACATGCGCATGACATCTCTTTCTTGAATGGGCTAAATCAGCCATTGCAGGCAGAGAATCATGATGGAAGGCTAAAACTAATTTCAAAAAATATCAATCATTATTTTAAGGATCAAAGCAGATTTAAGTGGGATTCAGTGGAAGATTTAACCATTGGGAAAAATCAGTAGTATTGTTTAAGTGATAAAGCCAATTCTTTCTTTGTTGTTAGGCCAATTGAAATAACTTATAGAATTGATTTGTAGGCAAGAGCACCTTTTCTATCAAAGCTAAAGAGGCCTTTTAGTTGAAATATTTATAAGATCCCACAGTTGGTAACCAACCTCTTTTTTTTTTTTTTTTTTCCTTTCCTTTCTTTTCTTTTATTTTATGTTGCAGGTATGTTGATGTTATTCTTCAGTTGATTGACAAGGCTGGTGATTTTGTTAGTGATGACATATGGTACCGTGTGGTTCAATTTGTTACAAACAATGAAGATTTACAGGTCTGCATTACTGCTTTATGATGTTTTTGTACTGTGTATTACTTTGCAATTAGCTATGTTTCCCATCAAAGATTCCCTTGCCTATGGCATGGAGGATTAGCATGGAGGATTAAAAAGAACCATGAAAGAAAGAAAAAGCCTGACGCATGTTGTATCCTGCCAGCCGTATGCAGCAGTCAAGGCAAGAGATTATCTCGACAAAGCTGCTTTGCATGAAACTATGGTCAAGGTGTGTTCTTCTTGTGCTTTATGTTTGTGCAGATGAAAGCATTATTTAAGTGACAATTTCAATACTTTGCATGAATGATATCTTGATTTCTAGTACCCGAACCAGATGTGTTGATCAGACACTCTTGGTTAATATCATCCCATTTAGTTTCTTTAAATATTCACAAGTAATTTTGCTCTAACTAACGGACTAACAATGAAACTACATAATCTATTGGTAGTTTCTTTGAATATAGGCTGTTTTCAAGTAGATCAATTGCAATGGGTTTGCCTGAGTGTACTCATAGTTGTCAGGCACAAGCCTAGACTCAAGGCTCACACAAGCACACCTCTTGCACCTTGATAATCAGGTGAGGCACCTTCACTGAGGTGTGTGCTTTGCATGCTTTTTCCTAAGGCACCAAGTGTGCACTTGTTGTGCCTAAATGAACTTGCCCAAAAATACTTCAAAATAAAGTTTTCAACATTCGAATAGGGTTCTGACTCTTTCAATTTCCCCTTTCTTTCTCAACTTCGGTTGATACTCTTCATCCTCTCCACTCTCTTTTTAAGGACGATTGCTGTGTTTTTTTTTTATTTTAATTTTTTTGCAGAGTCACTTATTGGTGCTTTTTGAGTTTAAATCCTTTTAAGTGATATTGATCCATTGAATTTAAATATTGAATGTTAGATTAATGAAATTTGAAGTAGTCTTTACTCTTAATGATTATGATTTAGGATTACATTTAATATTTGAATAACCATATAATTTTATTCTTATAAACTGTAGATATATTAAATTTATTTAATTTTACATAATGTGCACCTTGTTGCACTTGGGTGCTTGCCTTGCTCATGTGCCTTGCACTTGGGTTTAGTTTATGATGTGTATATTTATCCATATTTGGGATTTTAGATGTTTAGTTGCTTAATTCAGAATTTCATGTATGCATTAATTGATTAAAATATAGACCAACTTGATGGATGATTTAGATCATACCATGCTTTCAGCGAAGATCCATCAGGTTAATTCATAAGAGTTGGAGGTGAAAATTTTTATGACTTCATTGTTAGATTGAAAATGGCTGTTCTTCTGCCCTCTGAAATGATGGGAAAATTGTCCTCGTGACCTAGATTCCTAATTTCCTAGGACAATCAAGATTCAAGGTACATGTAAATTTAGTGGGATCGCTGAGCCTGCAGGTTAATTGAGCTGCTGTAATAGGGAGGATCTTCAACAACAGAACACCCATCCATAACTAGGTAAAGTTTCCACAGCAACTAATAGAGTTGATGAACACATTTAGCTATTTTATGAACCTTTACTGGTTGCTTTCCAATGCCATGGTAAAGGCTGATTCTAATGTTAGGCTTATTTGGAGATAAAGAGAGGATCTAAACGATAAAGTGGCTGGAAGAAACCTAGGCAATTGCTATTGAGGATGTCAGTGCTAATTATTATGAAAACCACTGGCTTCTAGGATTCCTGCAAATTTCTTGGTTTAAATAGGTGCTCCCAAAATTCATCACAATTACACCACAAGGAGCTACAGGTTGAGAATTGTGCCATGTCCATAATGATTAAGTCTCACCTCGTCTGATTAAGTCTCACAGACGACGTGAATATTGTGGTATTTTTAGCTGGAGTGTAGTGATATTAAGGCCTATTTAGCCTAGCTACGAAATTTTGTTGCTGAGAAAAGTGCTTTTAGAAATAAAGATTCTATAGAAAGTGTTGTAATTAAGAAGTCGTTTAGTGTTTGGCTTTGTCATTTGAAAAGTACTTGTAGTGTTAAATGTGTGTTTGGCAAAAACATTGACAGTGCTTTTGGGTATGTAAAAATTACCAAAGAGGACATATATAAGAACTTCGCAACCTAAGGTGTTTAAGAGCACCACATATATTTATATGTTTTATATATTATATGAAAATGTATTCTATAAAATATAGACTTTATAAAACATTTATATATTTTGTATATGTATTTTTATTCATATATAATATAAATATAATATATATCAATAAATAATATAAAATATTTATACTTATCATATATTATGTATGTCAAATAAATGATAGAATATATGTTATGTATTTATATGTAATATAGAATATAACTAATATATAAATATAATATTTACATATTTAATATACCCATAGAAGTACTTCTCAGTTCAACTTGTTTGGAAATTTTATATTTTTAATGCCAAACATATTTAAATATTGTATATAAGAAATAAGAATAGATAAAATATATGTTATAAAATATATATTTATACTCTCTCTATGGATATATTATTACTATATAAATAAATATAATATGTGCATATATATGTAAAATTATTGCATATTATATAGTATATAATATATGTTTCATATATTATATATCTCATATATAAATGTATTATAATATAAAATAGAATTTTTGTAATATATAGTATGTATATTTTATTCATATATATTTAATATTTGTGTGTTTGGCATAAATATGTTAAAATTGCTTTTAGGGATATTAAATTACCAATATGAGCATATAGAAATATTTCTCAATCTAACTTGTTTGGTATTGTTAAACATGACAACATCAATCATATTTATATATTCCATATAACCTATACAAAATATTTTATAAAATATAAATATATCTAGTAAGTTAGATCAAGAAGTACATATATAAGTTAAATATATAATATAAGAAATATCTATAAAAAATATGTTATGTAATATTTATTTTTATAAACTATATTTATATGAAGTAAGTTCGACGCAAACGTATGTGTATATATATATATATTATGATGAAATCTATCATATATAAACTATATATGAAAATATGTTATAGAAAATTTATATGTAAATATATTTTATATATTCTATAAAATACAAAATAGAAAACATAAGATTGAATCCTATCCGATTTGGAGGCCATGGGACTCTAAAGTGTACTTTATCTTTTATCATCATCGTCGTCATTGTTATTTTTTTTAGAAATTTAGTTATCATTTTCGTATGCTTGGCCTAGAATTGGTTCACATTCCAATTTAACAGTGCATGCATGGGGTGTATTTTTGTCAGCAATTACAAATCTGTCTTCTCATGGTGAGTCCCACCACATCAACAATTGAGTTTCCATTCCCAAATGTAGAATTCTGTTTTTCGCATTCAGGAATAGCTCTGATTTCTAGCTTCTGCCAAAATGCAAAAAATACACTTTTGTGGTGGAAGAGGTATGCTTTGGTACTTGCCATTGAAACACGCTTCTAGCATTCCAAAACGCGCAGCCAAACAGTCCCTTAATGGATTCAATCTACCTAGGATCTAAATCCAAGAAATAAGCTTGCAATTTTTCTTAATTAAGGAATAAAGTAGCTATTTTTTTTAAGTACAATGGCCTGCTAATGAACATGATACAAATAGTTTTGGGCATCTTCAACTTGTGTGAAACTTTGTGAATGTAATCACATGTATTTTCTGATACTGAAGTACTAGAACACTTCAATGTTAGAAAGTCCAGCCATTGGTACTGTTGGTCTATTTGGAAGCTCCATTATCTTCTGACTATACACTTATTAGCTTTTTCATGCTTCATTCCAACTTAACATTGAGCAACGACACATTTATTAACATAATGTTGCAGCTGGGCTTGTCTTGTGTAGGCTTAAACTCGAATGGACAAATGACATTCATATATGAGATCATGTAGGCTCAGGCATCAACTTAGCATGTGGTAATGTTAAATTGTTAAATCTCTTAACCCAACCTACTGAGTCTATAACCATATACCAATACCCAAAAAAGTTCGTTTTACCTGTGCATTTGGAAAAAGTGCATGGCATATTCTTAGATTGGTAGAGGAGATTTCGACTTCGACTTACTTCTAGTTGGTTGGTTCTTCTGTTTCAAAGTTATTGATGGAGATTATTATGTGCCATGTTTGAGTCACATGTACTTGGGTGCTAGCTTAGAGATTAAGATTTATTTATTTATTATTTTTTTAGACTAATGAATTTAGGGACTTTTTTGAAATTCATACTTTTAGGGATTATTTAACAATTTTGTTATTTTACTAATTTGGGAAATTTTCTCTCTATAAATAGAGAGGCATGTAGTAGAGTTGGGACATTATACTGATTGGTTATTGAATACAGGTCCTCGGTTCTCTTGCTTTATAATTATTCGTTCTCAAGTTCTTATTCTCCTTTCTTTTCTAAATTTCTACTTCTCTTCTACTACTTCTGTTCTTTTGCTCTTCTTCTCCAAAATTCTTGTTGTCTCCTCTTCGAGAGGATCATTTCTCTTTCTCTTAGATTATTCCCATTCTTGTTCTACATCAGTTATGCTTCTGCTTATACTTCACAACCTTTGTATGCTATCTAACTTTTTGTTGCATATGCTTCATTGTCTGCATCTGCTCATGCTCTGTTTGGCATCTTTCTGCATCTATTGTAATCCACGGTGACATGCATGGATGGTATCGTGCTTGTGGAAAATATTTCACATTATTGTATTTGCTAGGGGGAGGTTCAGGTTAATGGCATGTCGCAAGTTGAAATTGGAAGATGCAGCATATTAGTCATTTATTCCTTAATTGTTAGATTTTAGATTCCTACTATTTTATATACAGGGAGCCAGCATAATGTTCCTTATTGGTTCACTCAAAGTGAAAATCTAGCTTTTCTCTTGGGTTTACATATAGAGGTCCCTTTATCTGTGAAATTGGAATCTGTACAGGTCAGCGCTTATATTCTTGGAGAATACGGTCACCTATTGGCAAGAAGACCTGGCTGTAGTCCTAAGGAGCTCTTTACAGTAATACACGAGAAGCTTCCTTCTGTATCGTAAGAGGCCTCATTCTTTCCATTTGAGACCAGGATGCAACTCTTTTTCTTTGTTTTTCACTAATTGTAGTATTTATCTATTGCAGCACTAGTACCATTCCTATCCTTCTTTCAACATATGCAAAAATCCTGATGCACACCCAACCTCCTGATCCAGAATTACAGCATCAAATTTGGGCAATATTTAATAAGTGAGTATTAGCATTACTTTTTTCCTTTCCCTGTTGCAAATTTCACTATCTACTAGACAACTGGATTCTCTTTTATCTGATAGCTTTTTTGTCCTGTGCTTTATTCATGTTGTCATGGTTTGCATTTTGATTCAATCCTGCATTCGTTCAGGTATGAGAGCTACATTGATGTTGAAATACAACAGCGAGCTGTTGAATATTTTGCATTAAGTAGGAAAGGTGCTGCACTGATGGACATTTTGGCTGAAATGCCCAAGTTTCCAGAGCGCCAGGTATGCACATGCTACATTGAAAGTATTATCTAACCATGGTAGAACTTGCTTCCTGTTGTGGTGATCATAGATGAACTTACCATTAAATGCAAAGGAAAAACTGTGGGAGGGGAAGCAGTGCTTATTATTGATAATCACTTGAGCTAACACAGAATTGGATTGTTTGGCTGAAATTCTTTAGGTCCAATCAAGAAGTTAGACTAGCAAAATTTGTATGTATCCATTTACTGAATACTGACTATAATTTGGGCATTATACCAGTCTGCATTGTTGAAACGAGCCGAAGATACTGAAATTGATACCGCAGAGCAAAGTGCAATCAAATTACGGGCTCAGCAACAGACATCTAATGCTCTAGTTGTCACCGACCAGCGGCCAGCTAATGGTTCCTTACCTGTTGGTCAACTTAGCCTCGTCAAGATGCCAAGCATAAGCTCTACTACTGTGAGAACAACCAAATTCATTGTCAAATCTGAACTAAGTTAGGTTTCTTTATCAAATAATGACAATGATAACTCACTAATCTAATTTAATCTGCAGGATGCTAGTTTGGCAGATCAAAGTCCAACTCAGGCAAATGGGACTTTGAGCAAAGTAGATGCTCAACCTGCATTGGCACCCACAGCAGACCTCCTTGGTGACCTTTTGGGCCCATTGGCTATTGAAGGTCCTCCTGGTTCAACTCCTGCTGTTGAGCAAGGAAAGGTCTCAGAAAAGGATGCTGGCCCCAGTGCATCAGATGCCTTAGCCCTTGCTCCTGTTGAGGAGCAATCAAACACGGTTCAGGTACTTGTTTTGTCTTTTGAGAAATGAAACTCTTTTACCTTTGCCTCCATTTGTTGAACTTTGATAGCCTTTTTTTTGGGGTTCTTGCTTGGGTTCTTTCTTTCACTATACCTGTAATACCTATAGTACATTCCCTAGCTTATTCTTGGGAGGTTTCTGTGTTAGCTATATCTCTGAATTTAACTTTTTGTCATGTATGTGTACATTTAAGACATGGACATTTGTGATTTCTCTTCAATGGTTCAAGAGGGAATGGTAGTAGTCAATCATTCTAGCTTTAATACATTTGTTTTATGCCTCATAGATGAGAAACATGAGTATACTGTGTTACTTAGAGAAATATATAGTGTGGATATGCTTTCAAGACAGTAATTCACATATAAGGCATTCATGTAACTGTCATATTTTTGAAAGCTTCTGGTTATGGGTTATCTTGAACAGCCAATTCTCAAATCTTGTTGTCTTTTCCTTACTTTCTTTCGTTGTTGTTTTCTTCTGTTGTTTTGTGACTAAATCAATCTAGTTCAATGATTAAATTACAGTATTGCCATACTATCATGGTTTGTAATGAGATAAATATATCATAATTACGGTGGTCTTTCTTCCTAGTTCTTGTGCATAGGAACTGTCTTATGTGTGATTAACTTGTCCTATCTTATAATGTCTGCAGCCAACTTGTGATATTTCAGAGAGATTTCATGCTCTGTGCCTGAAGGACAGTGGCATATTGTATGAGGACCCTTACATTCAGGTTTGTGGGCTGTCATGAATTTAATAGACAATAACGTGCCTTTACTAGCTCAACATGTTAGCCAAGTCACCTGTTCAAGCTTTTAATTTGTGTGGTGACTTGGATTTTTCATTGTTTATGGCTCAGATTGGCATAAAAGCAGAGTGGCGAGCACAACATGGGCGTCTTGTCCTTTTCTTAGGGAACAAGAATACATCCCCTCTTGTCTCAGTTCGAGCTATGAATCTTCCTCCAGCCCATTTAAAGATGGAGCTCTCATTGGTGCCAGAGACTATTCCTCCAAGGGCACAGGTCAAGACTGCATATGTTTTTCTTCTGCTTATTTCTAGATTTGTGGTACAATTTCTTTCATGAAAAGCTCTGTGCTTGTACAGGTGCAATGCCCCCTTGAAATTGTGAATCTTCGCCCAAGTAGGGATGTAGCCGTTCTTGATTTCTCATATAAGTTCGGAACTACAATGGTATAGTAATTCAAATAATGACTAATGGTTATTATGTCCTTCATTTATTATTTCTGGCAGAATTGGGACTCTGACCTGCAATTGTCTTGTGTATTATTAGGTTAATGTTAAGCTTCGCCTTCCAGCAGTCTTAAATAAATTTCTGCAGCCTATATCAGTGACTGGTGAAGAGTTTTTCCGCCAATGGAGATCTCTTGCTGGACCTCCATTAAAGCTTCAAGAAGTGGTTAAGTCTTTTATAGTTATCTTTTACTCTCTATGCTATCTTCTTGTCTTCTCATTTTCACATGAATCTGCATACATTTATTTCCAATTCCATTTTTCTATATAAAAATAAGTTCCAATTAAGTTGAAAATGGTACATTTCTATTTAGACACTATTTTAATGAAATCATTAGGACTAAAAGGCATTTTAATTAAGGAAAAACATAAATGCAGAACAGAGGGCATTGGGCAGTCCTACTTTTAGGCCCGATTGTCTTCTCAGTGAAGCAAACCCTTCTTTGATATCAGTTGCATATGTTCACCTGAGCCATTTTAGTGAGGTCGTCCACAATCAAAATCACCTTGAAGAAATGCAGGCCAGTCCCCTCACCAATCCCCTCACCAGGCTGGTGACATTGTGAAGACAATGATCAGCGGTCTGCTGATTTTTTAGGGTGATGCTCTCTCTGGTAGACCCCAAGTGTTGCATAGTTGAGACATTGTGCACATGCTGCAGACTGGGAGGATTGTCTGGGTGTTTAAATTAGTGATAATGCTCATGTTGTTGCGTATAAATATGGCAGACAGTAGGGAAGTTTGTTTTTTATGTTTTACACACATTTTACTTTCGGCATTTCTGGTTTAAGCTACCCATATCAAATGTTTATGCAATTAGTCATATTTCCATGCACACACCGCTTGTGACTACAGGTTAGAGGCGTAAAACCACTATCCCTTCCTGAGATGGCAAACTTGTTCAACCGCTCTCAGTTGACAGTTTCTCCAGGACTTGTAAGGCATTTATACTGTTTCATTTAATGCCTTGCATTCTCTCCTTCCATTCTTCTAAAAGTTTATGCTTTGTTCAGGATCCAAATCCAAACAATCTGGTTGCAAGCACAACCTTCAACTCAGATAGTACTCGAGCAATGCTTTGTTTGGTAAGTATGTGCATGCACTTTTTGTTAGCAATCATGGCTTGACTATTGTTCCAGAAGCATTTTAGGTTCCATGCAAGTTTTGAAGTCTCAAAAGTTCATGTACTCAAAATTACTCTTTAGTTAATGTGACTCAGTTCATGTTGACCTCGATGGTGTTTCTGACTCTTGTTTGCTCCAAAAATGTTTTATTTTACCATGGAAACTTGTAAAAAAGAAACAAAAAAGGAAGCATTTAGTTAGAGCAATGAATAGAATGGCATTTGACTCTCCAGTTTTGCTAGGATCCTTCTAAATGATAAGGTCTTCTTTTCCAAATTCGTTATTGACATTGTAATCATGGAGGTGCATTCCTGGAAGCCTGTAGGATCTTGTTTTGTAACCGTGTTACTCTGAATGGCTTTCTGGAGTTTCCGGGATCACTGCAGAGAAGATTAGTCATTATGAAGCCCATTTCAAGAGGAGAATGCCTCCACAGTATTTGCCCATCCTTTTTCCAAGGCCCATAGAAAGTTTTCATGATCTATTTTCATTTTTCAAGATAACCCCAAAGCAGCAGCAGCCGGGTTTCCTTAAAACAGATTTCTGTTGAATCATGTACTATTTTCTAGAAGTAGACAAATTATTATGACCATTTTAACTCTTACTTAAAGGAACTGTGTGTTTTTCAAATAAGACACTAGTAATTGACAATCTTTTGGTTTTGATTTATGCTGGAAAGGGTTCTAGCTGGGGGTGCAACTTAGTCCGGTTCAGGTCGGTTCTTGGTTGACCTTACCCTAACCCTATTTATAAAAATCTCACCCTACTTTATATTTAGGTCACTTGGGTTCAAGGTTGAACCAATCCTACTTTTTTTAAAATCGGGTCTTTTCGGTTCCAAGTCAAAATCGGTCTTTCAAAATTAAGTTTTATTGAATTATCAACTAATTGTATAGTCCTAGTTATATATAATCTAAGTATGATTAAGGAACATTCTTCCAAAGTCAATAAAACATGCCATAAAATACAAATGAAAGCTTGGACTTCAACCCTTTGCTTGCTTACCTCGTGTAGCTAAGATATCTCAATTATACTTGATTGTTGCGCCCATCATAAATACCAAGGTAGAGATAATTAGTAATTTATTAAAGGATGAGAGCAAAATCCATAAAGTAATCTTTAAGCTTTAAAGCATAAACGCATGTACAATGTAATAACGTGAAATATACATATAACTATGAAGATAAGTCAAGTTGTATTAACTTGTTAAGTCTTTTAGTTTTTTTTTTTTAATAATTCATGCAAGTCGGTTTGGTTCGGGTACCCAATGCCTTGAACCGAACCTATCTTAAAATGAATGTGGGTCAAGAAGGTGGAACCGACCCTACCCTTCTGGTCAGAAAGGTGGAACCGAACCTACAAAAAATTGGATCGGTTTTGGTTCAGTTCGCGGGTACCCTACCCAAGTTGCACCCTTAGTTCTGGGAAATTTCAACCGAAGATTTTAGACCTTGATTCTGGCCAGGGGTATCACTTGGTTGTTGAATCCATGATCAATAATTTCTCTAGATTCAATGTTAGGTTTTAGATTGGAAAAATGGTAACTTAACCAAAGCCCAGCATAGCACTACTTGGGGTTGATTAGTGTGGCAACATGTATGCCTTCCAGTGTATGTGGGTGAATATATAGCCCAGACTAAATGATAGCTCTACTAGGAATATCATTAGGTATAAGAATCAGCTATAGAATTATCTCATAATTGATAATTCATAAATGACAAAGCATTATATGTATCTGTATCATACTTGTATATGGGAAAGTAGATGTGACTGTGTGCTAACAACCACACTTGTTAGGAATCAATCTACATTGAAGGGTGTAAAGGAGCTGGGGTGAACAAGAACATTATCTAGGAATGGTTCTTAGAAAAGATATCTCAAGCTAACCAAGAACATTATCTAGGAAAGGTGTAACAATATTCATGCAGTTGACTGCAATTAGGTTGGAAATGGCTTATGATAACATGTGATTTGGTTAGAATTCCTAGCAGACCTACACAAGTGTCAAGTGTAGCCTGAGGCTTTGTTGGGATGGCTCCCAATGTCGAACCTGGCACTGATAAAACTCAATCCAGGCTTGGCTGAATGGTAACTTTTGTTGGGGCCTACACCCAACTGAAATTTTCTGGCTATTAGTGCATTTTCTTTTGTCAGCAAATAATAATGGTATCTGAATAAATTAATCACATAAGTGAACTATTTCTTTCATGTTTTCTTTAGGTGATTTTAAGTCCACTTTCTAATTATACCTTCCATTCCTTTCAGATAAGAATTGAAACAGATCCATCAGATAGGACTCAGCTTCGAATGACAGTTGCTTCTGGAGATCCAACCTTGACATTCGAGTAAGTCTGTTGCTAGTTTTTTGGTTTTCTGATTCTGTGAAGATTTTCTTACCATGCTTCCTTGACAGATTGAAGGAGTTTCTCAAGGAACAATTGATCAGTGTTCCAATACTTTCCATGTCCCCGCCTGCTGCTGCACCAGCTCCTCCGGTGCAGCTGGTGCAGCCAGCAGTTGCTGCTGTGGCAGCAATGGATCCTGCCATCCATACTGGATTGCTTTGAGGGAGAAGGTGATCAGTTTGTGGGATGCTGATTTGTTTTATGATTGTACCAAAGAAAGGTCCTTGACTCCCAGCAGTGCAGCAATAGCTGAAGCCAAGAAGCTTGGGACAGGGTTTCGGTACAATGCTGGTGCTGGCGGAATTGAAGTGAGCTCATTGCGTGATCGGAATAGTATTGGAATGATTTTCTTTTGTGCGGGCTTTTTGATTTTTTTTTTTTTCCCGGGGTTATGTAGTTTGTGCCCTTTGGGTGAGGTATCATTATGATTGGTGACAAGTCATTTTCGATTTGCAGGGTCAGTTTGTGTAATTTATATTTGAGTATGTGATAGTGGATTAGAAAAGCACTTGTAAACCTTTGCATTTGTGGGCAAAATTCCATAGTTCATAATGTTCAATAAGACTCAAAGAAACACAAACAGTTTCTCCAACTTGTTTCCACTTTTAGTCGCTGCTTACCTCAATTGTGAATGCACCACTTAAGCTACTTGTACGAAGGATAAATCCAAAGAAGGGTGCCAACTTGACCCAAATGGTATGTGACTTAGAGATAATCAGTTTCTTTCTTGACAGGCCATTATCTTGCATTTTGCACCCTGTATGTTGATTGGTCGCTCAGGTATTTTCTTGGGTGATTGATTGGATGGAAAGGAAATTACGACAATAACACACGAAATGATGTCGGTCTATAAGTAAATAATGTTAAAATATATAGGGGTAATGATTTAGAAACTACCTAATAATTAGGGTTTCAACCCACCCGATTTGTAGTTGAGGGATTGGTAATCCAATTTGACCCTACCCAATTTCAAATATACAGAGCACTTAAAATTACTGGAAGGTTTTTGCATGCTCATCCATTTGTCGCATGTACTTATTTTTTTCTCCGTGTTGGAAACTTATTTTGAATATTTTTCTAATGTTGTACTTGACAGAAAATATTTATTTAAAATGAATCTAAAAAAAAGATGCACCATAATCAGAATAGAAAATTTGACTTTTGACTCCAATTGTAAACCGGTATCCAATCCAATTGTCCTAGGGTTGAGTCAGGATAGTTTGAGATTTAGAAGTAGAATTAGGATTAAGGTTGGGTTGACTCTAACTTGACCTGATTTACGATAGTAATAATGATGATAAAAAGTAGGGTTGTTATGATAATTATATTTTGAATTAGTTCTTGTAAAATGAAATTTTCTTTTTGAATCTTCTTCGACAATGCTTTTGATGTTATGTCCATCTTCAGTGGCCTTTATAAGTAGAGATGATTCGGAATTGCTCGATAAAACACCAATTTTGTAAAAGGCAAAGCCAAGAAAAGTGCACTTTTGTTTAATTTCCTAGAAATTAAAACAACAACAACAACAACAACAACAACAAGCAGATCTTTTATGGAGTTGTTGCATATCGGCTTTTTAAGGCTATATATAAAAGCATTTAATATATTTTATTAAGTAGCTTTGTTTCAAAAGCTTGCTTGCATGAAAGAGCTTTTGATAGGATGCTTTCCATAAAGCCACGTCTGTCTATTTGCGAAAGGCTCGAGTTAAAATCATGCCTTCTTCAATTGAAAGTGATTTCCACAAGGATTGTGGGTTCCCTTGTTGTTTTGTTCCATCGAAATGCTTTAGTGGAACCTCACCATTTGGGCTCACCTTAATAATTAAATGAAATCCCATCCAATCTTTTTATTTAGAATTATTTGTTTAATTATGATATCAAGAATCATTTTAACTGGAGTATCGCATAAGCCACACTTTTTAAAAAATATATAAAATCATGTATAAAATTCAAAAGTTACGTAGAACCATTCACTCAAGTATTATTTATAGAATCGTTCATCTCAAGGATACTTTGGAAGGTAGAGATGTTTAATCAAATGTTCTAAAATTCATATAGCAATCAAATATTGTTAATGGGATGATGTTCATTCTTAAATGATCTTGATTTTTGTACCCATGTAAACTTTGATCTGAATGAACTTATGATTCCCAGCTAAACGAATAATTGTAAATGCAATAGTTGAATTGGATTTCATATAATCATTAAGGCGAAACTAAATGAAGAGGTTGCATAAAAGCATTTCGGTGAACTAATTTTACAAAAGCAAGAACCATAGCTAAATATGACCTCTACAATTATCTTGATTCAATATTTAGGTGGGGCATAAAGCTCTATATCATGTACATATTTCCATGATTGTTGGGATTAGAGTTAAATGTAGGAAAAAGGTACCATAGTTGGCTTGCTAAATCGTCAATCAAGATGATTTTGAAGATTATAGTTAAAATAAACATAAGTATGATAGTCGGGTCTGATTTAATCAAAGAACATGGCGAGCTTAAAATAAAAGAGTTCTTGAATGTTACCTAAATGATTGGTTCCAACCATGATGAATGAATTACATTTTAAAAATAGTGGAGTACAATTAAAGTATTTTATTTTCTGCAGTTATGGTGAAAATATATGTATGTGTGCATGCATGTATATGGATAATATATCTAGTAAAATCGTTCTACTAGAAGTTTGGTAAAACATATTTTCCTTTCATGCTCACTAGATGCAAATGATAAAATTCAAGCAGACCATCATCCTCAGCAATGTAAATATCATCTTAATATAAGAATTAGATGAACTACAATGTGAAATCAATTTTATAAAGGCTTTCTCAATAGCAATAGTTTTTCTAAGCTTTCATTGGAACTTTCAATTCCGCTAGAATTATTGGATGAAATCCAATTGATCCTATCATATTTACCACCACCTCTATATCTAAAAATCCAATGGCTAATAAATGATATAGGGTTCCTTCAATCAAATAATAAGGAAAAATGAGAAGAAAACTTCATTTGGGGGTTTTCCAATTTGAATAATAAGAAAAATGAGAATAAAAATATAGGATATGAAAAAAAAAAAACAAGAACCAAAAATATCTTTTCTTATATTGTATCTTTGTCAATTTTTTCTCACTCGCAAAGCTTCAAACTACTTTTTTATCTGTCATTTTGTAGCATACTCACCAAGCAAGTTTTGATTTAGTTTTTTAGCGTAGTAGGCATGTATTTTTTTTTTATGGTAGTAAAATGTTTTTTTATTCATAATTTTCAGATTCACCCTGGGGGCCCAGCCTAGATTTGACAGGTAGAATCAGTCATCTTAGTTGCCCATGTTAGAGTCAATTAATGCTGTGATAAGTTTCTACTCCCGTTTAACTTAACCAATTTGCTTGGAACTAGCAAGGGATACGATAAACCGTTTAACCGTCTGTTAGTTGAGGCTTCTTTAATTCAAATTCCACCACCCATATATGGATAGGCTTCTTTAATTCAAATTCCACCCTTTAATTTATCTACTATAAAATTCACCACGGAAACAATCTGACCAGTTCAATGTTTTCATAAAGAGATGGCAATTACGGGCGTTTAAATTAACATACAAGTGCAACAAATGAAATTCCATAATAGATCGTGCTTCTAAATAATAATAGTTGTTGCCTATTACTAATGACTACATGTAATTGCATTTGAAAGATTAATTTAGATCAAATCCCAACTAGTTGCATCTACACTGCAGGAAAGCATCAGAGACTCCACCCATTTTTTCTCGTTATCAATGAAATTTGAGAACGTAGTAGATCTGTTTCGGCTCTCCAAAAGCATTCTGCAAAAAAGGATTGTCACCTGACTTCATGCACAATGAGGGAATTAAAACTTTTCAAATATATCTCACCGCCTAAAACTTGAAACAGAGCATATAGACAAACTATAGTACTACTCTTCTCACTCAAACTAGACAACATAGGGGAAATAGACCCCTACACAAAGGTCAATATGACAAGGAATAACAAAGAAGCAAATTCTTCAACATAAGAAAATCATTAAGAGTCATAAAGAAAATCATGATTAGATAAAAGATAAAGCCAAATTCAAATGCTACAATTGTGGACAAAGGTTACTTTGCTCCGGAATGTTTCAAGCAAGAAAAAGTGTGTCCTAACCTTGTTCCTACAAAAATTTTAATTTGTTCACGCATGTATGTAACTCATTCTCTCCTTGCTTGAATTGTAGACATAGGAGCAACCAAATACATAATATATGATGATGCTAGATTTGTAGATTACCATCGGGTCCCAACATTAGACATTATGTTGTGGTAGGGAACGGAGCACAAGAAGAGGCTATAAGAGTTGAAACTTATCAACTCAAGCTGTATGATGAATGCACTATACTCCTGCATGATGTGATTCATGCACCTACGATCCAGTGTAATAATCTACTTTCAATTCTAGCATTTATGAAGTTACAGTTTTCTTTTCAATTTAAGGACATGAGTTTATCCATTTACATTGACAAAATATTTTCTTATCATAGTCATTTTAGAAATGATCTTTTTTATGCTTAACTTAAATACAAATTTTTATAGTGATTTTGTAACTTATGTTGGTTCTTCTTCTTCTTTCATTCATGACATTGTACCTGAATTTGTTAAATGACATGCTCAACTAGAACACATGGGACAAGATAGGATGAACAAATTAGCTAGAAAAGGGTTCTTGGGCTCTCTCGCTAAAGTAAGTTTACCTATTTGTCAACCTTATTTAGCAAACAAAGCATGTAAAAAGCCTTTTGATAAGGTTACAAGGGGTTACCCATCCTTTAGAATTAATTCGTTTTAATATTTGTGGATCTATGAATATTAAAGCATATCATAGTGCATCTTATTTTATAACATTTATATATGATTATTTACGTTATGGCTTAGTATATCCATTATTAACAGAGAATGATTTGGAGTTTATTAACTCTAGCAATGAGTAGTTATCTTTTACATCTAAGATGAAAGACTAGGGTCAGGTAGATTATTTGCTCGGGATAAAAATCTCGAGGGATCTCTCTAAGAGACTTCTTACTTTGTCTTAAGAGACTTGCATAAAAATAATTTTAGAACAATTTTGCATTCATTATTCAAAGTATATTGATAGTCCAATGAAAAAAGGTATAATTCTTAGCATTGAGCAATATCCTAAAACTAAAAAAAAAGATGTAAATAGTCAAGGTGTCAAGCATTGTCGGTATTCTGATATATACTATGATGTGTATTCGACTTGACATTTGCTTTTACAATTTGTATCGTTAGTTAATACCAAATTAATCTTGAAATTGCTCATTGGGTTGCAATTAAGACGATATTCTGATATATTCTTAGAATTGCAAAGGAAGAAACTTCAAGGTTTTTTGATATAGTAATTCAGATAGGTTTGTTGAAAGAGACATAAGAAAAGCTAATTCATGATATTATTTTATACTTAGAGGTGAAGTCGTCTCTTGGTGTAGTAGGAAACAAGGATTTGTTTTGTTGTCCATGATGGAGTAAAAATTTGTAGCATGTCCTGGTAGTATAAGAGACAATATGGTCGAAGAGGTTCTTACAGAGCTTAAACATTACGAGGCAAGTTAATGAGGCCATAGTGGTCTTTTATAATAATACAACTGCGATTTCTTATTCGAAGGATCCTAAGTACCATAGAAGAACAAAATATGTTGACACTCAATTCTATTTTATTCAAGATAATATTGCAAGAGAGCAAATAGTCCTGAAATATATTTCTATAAAGACATGATTGTTGACCCATTAACCAAGCCTATTGTTAGAGAATTATTTCTAAAGCGTACTAAAAGTTTAGATTTGTTTAGAATTTGATGTATTATATTTTCTTCATTAATAAAATAAGTTTTTTGTTTATGAGTTTTGAGGCATATATCTAAATCTAAGAAATTGATGTCATTAGGCTTTAAATTAATCTTCTGACATTAGCGATTGCTCTAGCACTAAGATAATAAGTAGGATGATCTTCTTGGTCCTTAGAAAGCGAGTAAGGGTTAAACAAATTTTTAAGCGAGTAAGGGTTAAACAATTTTTTAAGTATCACCTTTAAAAGACTAAGATAAGACTAGTTATCTAATTAGATATGGAGTATATTCACATCTCCATCATCTCCATGTAACCTGTAAAGACTGTAAAGAGTTAGATGGAGATTCATGTATTAGAATCTTAAATCAAATGCTCTAGGAATGGCTAGATCAACACTCGTATGATGTTAAAGAGTGATAAAGTAAGTGGAAACTCCACCATAACATGCATATTAGACTATATGTGTTATAAGTCGACCATATCAGGAAGTGACTAAATGGATCCTTAGTCACTATATGAGCCTTATAGACTTACAGTCCAAACAATATCTTTTATTACTAGGAACTATATGATATTGTTACTTTAGCATGTTATCCAAAAATCATGTATTATTCAATTTAAAAAAAAATATTTAGGAAAACAGTCAGGTCCAAATGGATTAACATGAGTGTTTAAGAAAAAATAATTTAGTATCACACCAAGAGTTTGTAACTCATTGCCCGAGTGATTATATAAGATGAGGTTTCGATGTCTAAAATATGTTAGGATGTGTATTCAACCCAACATTTGCTTTGCAATTGGTATGGCTAGTCGATACCAAATGAAAATGATAAAATAGAGGAGAACTTGAAAGGGACACATTTTCTAAGGCTATTGGGGTAGAAGTGGTGTGTCCGTTTCCCTTACATGAATCTATAAGTCCTCCTCTAGATCTACAGGTCCAAGGTCTAGTTGTAATGTTGAGGTTGGATTGGATTGCTTATACTAAATTACCCCATAGTAAAGTAGAATTATGATACCTTATTGCCCCCATGCCTCACCAAACAGATTGCCTACCTTTGTTGGATTGGATAAAACTTACTTTAATATTAACACTATCAAAAATGGTAAAGAAAAATTTAAAAGCATAAATAATGCAATCAAATGTACAACAAATAACAATGAGAGTTAGGATAGAAATTAAGTTAGAAAAGGAATATACAATGAAAATGTTAGCATTTTTAGTTGTAACATAAATCTATTTTTAGTGAAGAAAAAAAGTATTACAGGTAGTGATGCAGGAGGATCCGAGTTAGATGCTGAGTTGTTAGATGACACGTTGTTAACATTGAGATACCTTGAGTTGGCAGATCAGCGCAAAGATCACAAATAATCATGATCTTTTCCTAATTTTGGCAGTTTTTTGTACGTTTTAGTACTTTGGCTATAACTTTGGCTATGGGTATTGAAATCGCAATTATGACCCCAATTTGGAAAGATCTTTTCGGCACGCACGTCGTGGTGTGCATCTTTTTCGAGTGTAAAATCCACTATTTTTTCTCTAAATCTCTAGTTTTAGTTATTTTTTTCTTTTATAGTAATATTTCCTTTGTCGTCTGGGAAGTAATTCTGAACCCGATTTGAGCCAGATTTTTGATAGGTCGCTTCTTGTATTATGTATTTTCTTTTGGTGTAATTATTAGGATTTTGCTATTTTGGGTAAAATTCTAATAATTATGATTTTCAGCTATATAGCCCGGCCTGTGGGCTGATTTTCATTATTATTGATTTGCATACTTTTGAATTGAATATCAGAGGTGTTTCTCTAAGTTTTTTGGGAGATTCTCTTGTGTTTTGGTCTTGTGAATTATCTATTGAATTAGCCTACAGAATAATTGCTATTTTGTCTGGCGTCAAGTAGGCATACTTATTAACAATTTCATTATATATACCCCTTCTCACTTACCATTCTACTTCCGTTGTTGTTTGGTATAACCGCATTATTTACAGTTCTAAAATTTTCACTTTTATTTAACACTGTTAATATCAAAGCTTTGCCAACCATTATCTAGTCCCATTGTTTGTTCCAATGGTCTTGCTTCATGATATGCTTCCAAGGTCGGCCTAAATTAAACAGAGAATAGAATAAAATTAACCAAATTAGGAGAAAAAAAAAGGGCATTATTCTGAATGCAAGACAAGAAATCTCCATTTCATCCATGAGCAGGGAATTTTGCATACGCTTAGCAAGGTCTATCTTGCAAATGATTAGGTTATCCATTGGCCTATCTAGCAAATATCTACGCACGCAATCATACCAAACAATGTCATTTATAGAAAATCACCTCCCACGTATATGGTGTAAAATCAATGCCATCCGCTCAGACATACCAAGATAAATCCCATTATTCCAAACAAACAAAAATAAGGAAAAACTTTGCATATTCATACTCAATGTAACTGTAAATGATAGAGGACCGTAACAGTTACCTTATTCCTGGTGAAGTAGCTAGAAAGATAAAACATTCCTTCCTCATGCTCAGTACCGATCGAGAGAAAGAATTGCTGAACAGTGGACAACTGAAATTTGGAGAAAGAATGAAGAATCAAATATGGGACTAAGAATTGAGTACAAAAGAGACCACGAGAAGAATGTTACTGGACAAAAAAGGATAAAACCAGGGAATTTCTTTAAGTGGGTGGTTTTAATTCAAGATAGAAATAGAACAAAGGGCGAACATAGAAATCAATGAAAGTAAAATACCCATATTCATTTCAAGGCAATTCAATGAATATGGAAAACCTGGACTAGAAACCAATCACTTCAACCCAATTGGGAATTCCAACTTCCTCCCCCTAAAACATGTTCCCAACAAGAAGAAAGCACGAGTGAAACACAACTAGAAACCAATTACTTCAAGCCAAATGGGAATTCCTACTTCCTCCCCCAAAACATATTCCCAACAAGAAGAAATGTATGCTATAATCCATCTAATAATCTTAATTTAAAGAATTGAATGAATAATTATGACTATCAATCTATGATCACCATGGGCAATAAATCCCTGTATATCAATCAATGTTTTAGCAACTTTTTTACTAATAACATTTTGAAATTGCCCCTACAAACACCTCTATAATCTTCTTTTTTTTACATTATTACCTTTTTTAAAGATGTTTTTATTTTGTATTTATCCACTTTATGATTGACATTGCTCTATAACCATATTAATCCCATCATCATTACTTATGTTTTCTATTGTTTCCTCTCTTTTTTCTCTTTTTAACCTCAAACCAAACACACAGATAAGCAGTAGAAAGCGATCTCGCATCTCAAACTAGATAAAATCAAGATCTCTCTTAATACAATACAAACTGTCCAGAATCCCTGAAGAAAAGCATGTTTTTGATAGACAATTCATGCAAGTGCTGTTGTGTCTTGCAACTGGCCTTTTTACTGTTGCAACGTTTAACTTACATACTCATGATTTGGTCCAAAGTCTACGTTACTGTTATTTAATATTTAAGCCAATAGTTGGCCTGTGGAGACCAATTCTCTGCCAGAAAAATTGTCCAAACGTCATCGAGCCCTAACAGTCTTAATTTTTCAATTAGCCAGCTGTGACGCTTCCATGGCGTCTAATCGGTGTTTGTTGGTAAGCTTCTGATGAAAGCTTCATGTGAAAGTGAAATTTTCGGTCATAAATCATTGGTTGGGTTAATTACCTAACGAAAGAGGATTATATGGTTACGAAAATGAAATACAAAGCATGTATATTGAAAATATAAACCATTTATTTCTTTTTATTTATATGTTAATTAAATCTTTTTTTATTAAGAAAATTATCTTCATCGACTTTGCATGTAACTAAACCTAATCAAAACACAAGGATAGTATCTTAACCCATAATATTATAAAGCTTATTTTTATTATCTCTTAATCATATTTTTAATCAAATCTATATATGGTAATAGCATACTCATGTGAGGTTATTTTTTTTATATGTATATTTTTTAGTATATTTTCTACTATACTTTGTTGGCCGATGTAAATGACCGGTGCTTTTTATTTTCTATATCAACGGTTTTTATTTTAAATATAAGAAATTAAAAATTTTAAATTTTAGCGAATTGGCATGACCGTATATTGCATATGGAATGTCTGATACCCTCTTTTGGCTAAGTCATACGAAAGTCGACCGCATGACCGGCTGAAAGCGTGTTGAGACGGTTGTGCAGTCTCTAGAAGCTATCTAATTTCAATGGTCGGCAGTAATACATGAAACACAAGCTGGAAAACCTTCTTAATATGTTTTTGGTCGTCGGGCCTGATCTGGTGCACCAATGAATTTCTCTTTTTAATAATCGATTCCAATACGGTATTAATCCAATTCATTTATCATGCTTGGAATAAGTTATTTAAATACAAATTTTTTAAAAATATATCTTAGTTAAATACTTGATAACCCACAAACAAGGAGAAATTTTTCAAAGTGCATATTAACTCTTAATGAAGGGGATGACAGATTGATTTAAGCATATTAAAAAGAACTAAAATTGATGTTAGTAATGTAGAAAAATAATATTAATTAAAATAAATTATCCAATATGCCTCTTTAATGGACTTGGAATTGGACTTGGTTTTCTAAGAGGCACCTACTAAGGTACATATGCCTCTTTAATTTTTTTTTCCTCTTTTTTATTCAAAAATCAAGAGAAAGAGGAGAGAGATGGTCTAATAATGATCAATGCCATCCCATGTTATCATCCTATGTTATCAACTGGATAATCCTGACTTATATATATATATATATATGTATATATATATATATGTGTGTATTTGCATACATGGGCAGCCTCTAAATTAATTAAATTAGAATATATATTGCATGGCTAATTATATGTTGCTTGGACGTGCTAAGTTTGGGTTGTCCAATGCATGCGAAGATGGAGAGCATGAATTTTTTGAACAAAATAAATGAAAAATAAATTAAAAGAGAAAGATGTGAAGTTAGGACAGGACGTGGTCAGAGAAGACAGTTCTAGCCAGCAGACAACAACATCTTTGTTATTTCCGCCCCTTTTTTGTTTACTTTTTCAATTAAACGAAGACTGCTTCCAATGCTGGCCTAACCAATGAACAGTTCGATCGCGGGGCCTCTCTGTAGCTCTAACTCTCCTAAGCTTGCAATAATATTAAAAATTACTATAGTTGTTTTTTAATTTTGCAGATTAAATACTATAAGCCAAGCACACAGGCGCATGCATGTATAGCTGGTGAACCCCGTAGCACGCATGGCATTATGCCACAAGCATGGGTCGCTCGAAGAATCGGTCTTCATGAGATGTACGTGTAGTGATGTACACTGCCTGCTGTCCGTTTTCCAACCTCGATTTCTAGCATTGTTTTCATTTTTCACTGACTTGGGAGGATGACCCAATCAAACAAATGGGAAAGGGTTAGTGGAGACTCAATATCAGTTCATTAAAAAAGATGCTGTTGTTGAAGATTGATTTATATAAGCTTTGTATAGCTTGCTATCATGGAGAAACCTGAAGTCTTTTCTTGGCTTTCTATAAAAGCTGACAGCCACTCTTTCCAAATCACAGACTAGCTCAAGCCAATATCTCCAGTGAGAGATTTCAGCTGCCACTGCCTGGAATTGTCCAAGTAGTGAGAAGTTGAGTCATGGCGGGGCATTGGCCTTGCCTGGTATTTGCAGTGGCGATATGGTTGCTTGCAAACTATGCTGCAGCAGATGGCTATAAGGATAAGCATTATGATTATGCTTCTCCAATGCCTTATTACTACCAGCCATCATCGCCTCTCCCGCCATTCTATTACAAGTCGCCACCTTCGCCATCACCATCCCCACCTCCACCATACTACCACCAGCCATCACCTCCTCCATACTACTATATGTCTCCTCCTCCACCCTCTCCATCCCCACCTCCACCATACTACTACCAGTCACCGCCTCATCCATCACCGTCCCCGCCTCCTCCATACTACTACAAGTCTCCTCCTCCACCCTCTCCATCCCCACCTCCACCCTACTACTATAAGTCCCCACCTCCACCATCCCCAACTCCACCTCCTCCATACTACTACAAGTCTCCTCCTCCACCATCCCCATCCCCACCTCCACCCTACTATTATAAGTCACCACCTCCACCATCTCCATCCCCGCCTCCACCATACTACTACAAGTCTCCTCCTCCGCCCTCCCTATCTCCACCTCCACCTTACTACTACAAATCCCCACCTCCACCATCTCCATCCCCACCTCCACCATACTACTACAAGTCGCCCCCTCCCCCGTCACCATCCCCGCCTCCTCCATACTACTACAAGTCTCCTCCTCCGCCCTCCTCATCTCCACCTCCACCCTACTACTACAAATCCCCACCTCCACCATCCCCATCGCCACCTCCGCCATACTACTATAAGTCTCCTCCTCCACCATCTCCATCGCCGCCTTCCCCTTACTACTATAAATCCCCACCTCCACCATCCCCATCGCCCCCTCCACCATACTACTACAAGTCACCACCTCCTCCATCACCGTCCCCACCTCCTCCATACTACTATAAATCTCCACCTCCACCATCTCCATCTCCACCTCCACCATACTACTACTCTTCTCCCCCGCCTCCCGAGCACTACTAAGAACCCCATTCATTGATGTAAGTACCGGAGCAGTGCATCCATTCAAAACTGACATATCTACCAGTCAAATATTTTATTGGCGGCACTCATAACATGAATTTAAAAGTTATCCATGGATTGCTTCTCCCTCTACCAGCATTTTCATGGCTGGAGATAATGTCTGTCTCACTCTTAGTGCTTTACTTACAAAATCAATCTACACGTTCTGCTTCAATTTCTCTCGAAATGGACATTCTTTTCACTCATTTCTGTTTGTTTTGCAGCTTTTGGAAGGAAGATGGGAATATGGGAAATTTCAAACGTTGTATCATCTGCTGTTCTATTGAATACCCTGGCGTTCACTAGGAAAATAAACATATGTAATTTAATTCGTCTGTGAAAATGCTTGTACTGCATTATAATGTTTTTCTGTTATAAGAGCATATGCTTGATTGCTACCAATGAGCATGTGAGCCTTTCCTGAATAAAAAGGATTTCTTTTCGTTCATCTGGATCTGGTCTCTCTGTTCAAATTACTATCTGATTCAACTGTTAGTCAGTCATATCACAACTGCAATTAGCGCACATAATGCACTGAGACTGAGAATGCAGAATCAATATCACGAGTATTCCTGTCCCGAGGAGTTGGCATTCCCTGTATCAAAACCATTCTCCCCATAAGTAGGTGTAGACACCCCCCATTTGGCACCCATTCAATCACAACACTCGAACATCCGTCTACAAGTAAAGTTCAAATGGGCAGACCCATAATTATTCTACACTACAAGACAAATGCAATTAAGAATCCCCTCTCATCTCCCTCTACTTGTCAAGAATTTGGAGGGGCAGCTACCCTCTACTTGTCAAGAATTTGGAGGGGCAGCTAAGCTACCAGCGGCTATAAAAGGGGAGCATTCCCCACTCTAAGCAGAAGCCAAAACCTTAGAAGGGTGGGATTGTTCTGATAAAGTTCTTCCCTTCTCTTCCATTGTTAAGGCCCATTCCAGCAACACTTCTCACACCATTTTAGCAACATGGTGGTTTGCCAAGAGCTGAAACTCAACTACTTCTAGCTGCCTCCACATCCATTTGCATTGGAACCAGTCACAAGTTGTTGATAATGTCTCTTCTATTTCGTGTCTGTTGGAATTAAAATAAAATCCATGGCAGAAACAGAGGCTAAGTTCATGTCCATCTGCGCAAGCGAATTATGTTGCTGAAACTGCACAACTGAAGTGGTATTTACCCATTTGACAAAGCTTTTGTCTGCGCAGTTGATGTAGAATTCATCCAGAGGACAACAACTTTATCCGCGCAGGAGGAATTAGCCCGCCTGCGCAGTTTCTCTGAAGCCAACTCCTTTTTGCAGCTTGGAAGAACGTCACACGCAGTTGGACAATCTTACATCCGCGCAGCTAGGCAGAAGACATCATCAGGAGGAGGAGTGCCGTTGCGGGATTATTACACTCGTGATCTTTTGGGATGTCGCTGCGGTTTTCAGTAAATGCAAAGAAACAAACAGAAATAACTAAATTTAATTAAAATCGTCTCAATAGCGAGGCTATTAGAAGGGTGCGTGCTGCAGAATGGCTGTCGATCAACAGAGGGAAGATGAAATCATCATATTCTGGAATTAATATTCGCACATCAACCATGAAACAGAGATGACGATCCCGTCGTCTTCGCCACCTGCGCTCCCGTCGACACGGCAGCCTGTGGACCCCCAGAATTTCCAGCACCGCCGGCTTCCACAATTGCTTCGCCATCTGCTAGAAGGCAAATTTGTCCATCAGCCCCAGAACAGAGACGTCGATCTCGTCTTCGCCACCTTTGCTTCCGCCGGCGCAGCAACCATAGAAATGGATGGTAGTCTGCGAAGACGACGCCAGCAGAGTCTGCATCGTTCTCTTCCTAGCCAAGAAGGCAGCCGATGTCGTCGCCATTATCGCCGCGAAGGAATCCTTCGTCGCCTGGACCACATCCGGCAAGGCCAGTGGGTTCTTCACCCTTGACGCCTCGGCAACAACGTGCTTGCACTATTAGCACGTTCCGGAGACGGCTTGGGTCTGAGCTTCCAGGAGCAGCAACAACAACATCGAGCAGAAGCCCCGCAGGCAGGACATTGCCAAAATGAGACGTCGAGAAAACAGAGAAAATCAGATTTTTGCATATGATCGGTGTTGTACAGATGGGTCCAGGACCAGCCACCGGATTAGATGGAGGAGGAGGAGTCTTCAAGAGGTAGGTGCCTCACTTGAGGCCACTGATAATTTTTTTAGTACCTGAGAGCACTTGGCCATGACTCCACCATGGTATACACATGGGTCCCACCCATGCTGTGGTAATGGTGGATCCCATATGGCTAATAGACAACATTAATGCTAGATTAGACATTTTAAATATATTAAAACTTATTTAAACTTTAATTAAACCATGTAACTACCCTATAAATCAGGAAACTGATGACATTGTCTTAAATTAATTAATAACTGTCATTTAGCACTAATCACTATTATTAGTGTTAACCATGATTACGCTTAGTTAACTCAAAATGTAATTAGGCTTAATTCATGCAACCTGGATCTTCGATCTCTTACAGTATAAATGGCAGAGATTGCCCGCTTTCAATTTTTCACGGGATATTGGAAAACACCATTTACCAACTCATCCAACATCCTAAGTCTAGGATTGAGTCACTGAGTCATGACTCACCGAGTCACTAATTCATGACTTACCGAGTCAAATCTTAGCAGATATTATTCATCAAAATATTCAAATCTAGTCAACCTAGCCTACTCTTCCTAAGCTTCTCATGGGTAATTGAGAGAATTGAGCTAATCTCACTCTTACTAAGCTTCTCATGGGTAATTGAGAGCTGAGTTATCCCACTCTTCCTAAGTCTCTCATTGATAATTGAGAAAACTGAGTTATCCCGCTCTTTCTAAGCTTCTCATGAGTAATTGAGAGAGCTTAGCCAAATTCAGTCATCCTAGTCCTACTTTTTCTCAGCTTCTCATAGGTAATTGAGAGAGCCAAGCTAAATCCAATCATACTGGTCCCACTCTTCCTAAGCTTCTCATGGATAATTGAGAGAGCCGAGCTAATCTTACTCTCCCTAAGCTTCTCATGGATCAATTGAGAAAGCTGAGCTAATCTCACTCTTCTGAAACTTCTCACGGGTAATTGAGAGAGCCGAGCTAAATCCAGTCAACTTGGCCCATTCTTCTTAAGCTTCTCATGGGCAATGAGAGAAAGCTGAACCAAACCTAGGTCACTTATCTCTATGGTTTCTTACAGTCTAAATAACAAAAATCACTCGATCTTGATTTTACCCAGGACAAACCAATTGGATCAAAACACTCATTCATTAGGTTGACTCAGTGTTTAGCAAACCAATCTAGAGCCATGTCATCCTATCCTCCCATTGAATTGAGGTGATCCCCTAAATATCAAGTCATCGCAATGTGCTTGGTAATCTCACTCTTCCTAAGCTTCTCAATGGTAATTGAGAGAACTGAGCTATCCCACTCTTTCTAAGCTTCTCATCGGTAATTGAGAGAGCTGAACTAATTCCACTCTTCATAAGCTTCTCATGGGTAATTGAGAGAGTCGAGTCAAATCAAGTCATCCTATTCCCACTTTTTCTCAGCTTCTCATGGGTAATTGAGAGAGCCAAACCAAATTCAGTCATCCTGATCCCACTCTTCCTAAACTTCTCATGGATAATTGAGAGAGCCGAGCTAATCTCACTCTCCCTAAGCTTCTCATGGGTCAATTGAGAAAGTCGAACTAATCTCACTCTTCTTGAGCTTCTCATGGGTAATTGAGAAAGCTGAGCTAAATCCAGTCAACTTGACCCATTCTTCTTAAGCTTCTCATGGGCAATGAGAGAAAGCCGAATCAAACATAGGTCACTTATCTCTATGGTTTCTTACAATCTAAACAACAGAAATCACTCAATGTCGATTTCACTCGGGACAAATCAATCGGATCAAAATACTCATTTATTATGTTAACTCAGTGCCTAGCAACTCAGTCTAGAATCGTGTTATCTTATCCACCCATTGAATTAAGGCGATCTCCTAAATATCAAGTCATCGCAATGTGTTTGGCAATCCCAAAAACAACACATATTCATTTTAAGAGAGTGTGTGTGTTTCATTTTTAAGTTTCTAAGATGCATTATACTTTTCTTTTTAATCAAGGGTTTTCTCTCATTGTGAATATGTAATTAGGATCACTTATGGTTTGATATATGAATATACAATTTTTTAATATACACAGTAAGTGTAATCTATTAAGGACAATCAATAAAAATAGAAATTTTCTGATTCATTTTCGAAAATGACAAATATCTTAATGTTGTTCTATTTTTGTTTTTCCCCTTTTTGTACTTGTTACAGTGTTGAAATGAATTATAAGTACAAATCAGTTTCTTAGAGATCTTAAAATAAGAGTATAATTCCTCCTTGTAATTGAATCAATAGGGGCTCCAAATATGTATTTATTTCATCTAAAACATGTATGAAGTTTTTAGCTTATGAGTATTTAGAAACTATCAACATTTTCTGCTTCATTTGCAAACATGAGTTAGCATAGTCATAGAAAAGTATATGCCATCTTGTTGCATTAATTTCATCCTATACATACACCCTAATTAGTTACAACATCTCAAGCATGTTTCTTTTACATCCAATTGCCAAAAATAAAAAAACAAAATAGCTCTCAACTATCCACTCACCCAAAATTTTAGGCTGTCAAAAGAGCAGCCCATAGTCGCATTTCTATCCAAGGGAGGTGCTACAGAGTGTTAACAAAGTATGGAGAGCAATGAAAGGATGTTAGTTGCACGAGACCGTGATTGGATAGGTTAGCTAATAAGAAATTAATCTGTTGAGATGTTTTGAAAGGGATGTCTATTCTAGAGGTGTAAATTGGATCAGGTTTGACCCAATTAACTCAACCTGAAAATGCTTGGAATAGAATTAAATGGAAAAAAAAATTGAACATAAGGCTCAAGTCAACCCTAAGGTGAATAAGGTTAACAATGATAAGAGTAAATGATAGAAAATATAGATAATAATAAAAAAGAAATAAATTTGCTATGCAAAAGTGCATAAATTCCACCCTACCAATCAGCCCCTAGAGAAATGAAATTTTTGGGTTAGCAAAATTGAGTTCAACCATTGGGTTGGGTTGAAGGGTTGGCAACCCGATTTTAAATATTCCAAAATTATATATTTGACCCTTAGCTTTTGCATGGGCACCTATTTTTCCAGTGCACCTCTTCATCTTTTTTTTTCCTGACATTTTAGTATTGAAAATAAATTTTTAATATCTTTTATGGTATAGTTAACATAAAAGATTTATTTAAAATAAATTTAAAGGAATAGTTTAATTAAAATTATTAAGTTGATTTTTCAAATCCAATGGTTAACACAAATTCAAGCCATTCTCAAGCCTATTTTCTTTTGGCTCGCGTTTTAGTTAAGGTTTCAAAATAAGCTTTGCGTTAGGTTGGGTTGAAATTTTTGCAAAATAGGGATAAATCTGGGTAAACCCCAACAATGGAAAGGTGTAGAACTGAAGTATCAGCTGTTACACTCCATTTTCAGAAACCTATAATAAAAGAGAAGTTGTTGCTCATCATTATAAATGTCTGTCAGTTAATCCTACTGCACAAAAGGTCAAAAGCTCAATTTTTCAGATGCTGAGCGATTTAGGTTGTTTGGTGCATGCTCTGAGAGACAACTAATCGATAAGTTTTCTATTAGCTTACTTAGCTTGTAGGCTTTTACAAAAACTATCATTGGCTTAGTTTGATCGGCTTAACCTACAAAGTGGGGATAGAAATTCGGGTGGAATGACTATGGCGAGAATCAATATCTCAATAGTTCAAGCAACAACACATCAATTATGGGATTTTGTAGATTTTATGTTTAGATATCTCTCTATAGATTGGGAGCTGATAGCTCAATTCCGAGATAAAATCTAAGCCATTATATTTGAGATAAAATCTAAACCATAATTCCTACCTCATTTTCTATTCTTTGTTGTGCTATAAATTGGTGCAATAGATAATCTTCGTGTTCTTTCACTCAAAATATTGTAGCCTCAATATTCCTTTATGATATCCAAATCCGAAGTCTATTAATTAAATGGGAAAATTCTTCAATAATTAGATGCTGTCCAATGTTTGAAGAAGCACTTGTTTCCATAAACAGGGCAGCTCAATTCATCCTTTTAATTGAAATGTAGCCGTGAACTTTCCATCATGGCATGAATATTGCTCTTGTTGAATATGATTTGAGGGGTTATGTGGATGGAACCCAA
>JAYJMB010086845.1:1548-14768 GCA_036873735.1 Pouteria campechiana | reverse complement strand
TTTTATGTTGCACCATTTTGTGGATTACACCACCTCGTGTGTTGTCTTTTACGCCTAGGCCAACGCTCCATTCGGTGAAGTAAAGGGTGCTTTCACGTTGATCACAGTTAAGACGCTGTCTTTTCACGGGGTCTTTTACAGTTATCGTGGAGCGCAGACGAGAAGAGTCGGGTTTTGATTGACAAATATTCCTTAACAAGGTTTCCTCTTCACCGGGGCTGTCACCTTGGCAACTTTTTACGTGAATTACTTTATTGGGATTTACCCTCGCCCTTTTCACCAAAATTATTCTTCATTTGTGCTTTTGCATTTGCAAAAAAATTAGATAAATGATTTAAAGAACGCTAATAAATGGTTGAAAAGTTGAGAATATATATTCATAATTTATTAAAAAGCAATGTTATCGGTCCGATTAACTTAACGGTTCAACAGGATGACCAGCTTTTTATTTTTTTAAAATAAATTTTCAAAATGATACAAAATAATTTTAAAAAATCTAAATTATAAATATTAATATAAATGTACAGATCTTTTATTATAATGTCACTTTACTTTAATTTATTATTTCATGCTATTAAAAATATTATAACTAAACGGTTGAACCGGTTCGACCAGCCAATCTGGTTTTATTTTGATAACCCTATTAAAAAATAATAAATAAATAATATATATAATAAATAATTAAAAAGATTAAAATAATAATTAAAAAGTAGATATAATGATTCAAGAATATATATATATATATATAAGATGCGTGCGAAATACACTTTTTGGTTGGGATGGAAAGTACAAGTATATATTGTAGTACCCTAAATTCATTTGTGTGGGGATTGCTCTAAGCAAGGCAAATGAGAAGACATGTATTTGGTTTGAGGCTAAGGGCTTATTTGGCTTGGCGGTGAGATTTAAACATTTTGTTAAAGTGCTTTTATATACAAAGTTTTTTCTAATTAATGTAAAAGTTAAAACTTAGCTTTTTATGAACTTCGATGTGTATAAAGCATTTTTTTTTCGAGCCAAATAGACATTTTTCGTGTTTTGGGGCGTTTTGGAGCTCCCAGAACGCGGGGCCAAATAGGCACTAAAGAGACGTCAATGCTGAGAAGAAAATTTTAAAAGATGATAAGAGAGACTATAATGTCAGTCAAACAATTAGTAGAAATAATTTTTTTTAAATGATAACAATGTAAAAAAGTAAGTCAATTAGGAATAATTAAATACTACATGAGTACAAAAGGAGAAAATGTGACTTTTACTTTTTCTCCAGTCCTAAATTACCTCAAAATATACACACCCAGAAAATTACCAGGTCCTAATCAGTTTGTCTAATAAATTACAAGTGGAATTTTGTCCATAAAAAAAGCGTATTTATCATGATCTTGCTACATTAATATCTTGCGTGGCACGTGTCATAGGTCACACTAGCACAGAGAGATGTTGGTATGTGTCAAATTAATGATACAGCTGATTGCTACAAAGGAATAGCGGCTTTTCGATGCATGCATGGAAGGCCCTGATATCTCTGACACATGCAGCAACTGTATAGGCTAGTGGCTGCATGAGAACATGTCGCCCTGTCTTTGACCCGCTCTTTTCCGGATCTGAGAAAAAGACATGCCAGCTTTGTAGGGCTGGCTATAGTCTCCCACCGCACGCGGATCGTCTCTAGACAGGGCTTGCAAGATTTTTTTTAGGTCCATCCAACTTCAAAATTTAAAGATATTAATTTATTCAAAGCCAAAAATCATTCCATTCTGATATTCAGGTGGACCATGTTATACAAAAAATACAAAAATTGAACATTTACTTCAAAAATAAAAAGGTGGCACACTTATGGTCTTACAGTATATATAATGATTTAGATGATTTATAGTGTGATCTATGCCAATTATGGTCAGAAAATAATTTTAACAATGTCATTATCATCCTTTTTAGGTCCTCATTGCTTGTGAGGTTACTTATTTAGTAGGGGAGTCCACTAATCCAGATCCAATATTAGTGCAGCAAAGTATTTAGCAGGATAATCCGGATCACTAGTTAATACTGAAAAAATGAATTGGCTAAAAGTAACTATTTTTAATATAAAAAATTATATATTTTGTTAAATTTGTATCCATATGAATTTAAGTTTATTATTATTTTTATTTATTAAAGCTAGTTAGCAGAGAAATCGTGATGCTGTCGGTGAAATGAATGTGATTACTAGCTGAGCATTTTTGGTAGTTTCGTACATGTCAGGGGCCTTTCTTCTTTTTTTCTTTCTTTATTAGCTTTTTCCTTGCCCTTGTCGTCTTTTCTCTGTGCTGGCGTGGTTCATCAAACCTCGTCGTCGGGGTGGAATGATCGCCCTTCCTTTTTTGGCGCGGATGATTTCAAAGCCCACCATAAAATGGTAAAACCACAGTTTCAAGTTTCAAACAGAACTGTGCAATAAATCGTGTTCGGTAAAAGGAACGCGTGCTGGTGTACAATTAATGCCCTTTACAGACAGGCAGAAGATTGACGCACTGCTCCCATAATATTTTTTAATTTTTAATTTTAAGTTTTATTTTATGAGTAATAGTAGAATAATAAAAACAAATAATGAGTTATGGCCCTACAATAAAAGAGTTATATTTTAAGGTAAGTTACTTTTCATTCTTTTAAGTTTGGGAAGTGAACGAACACAGAAAAACATTTCCACTTCAGCTGGGGTGAAATGCTTGAAATTTTAATGATAGATTTAGAAAAGCTAATTTATTAATCGTATTCAGTACTATTTATTTAAAAAAAGTTGTAAAAATTACATCATTTGTGGATCAAAAAATTATCTCATTTAGAAAGCTGTTAAATTTGGTTAATTGATCATGATTTGCTTAGGCCTCCAAATAATATATATATTTTTGAAATTGATAAATAAATATTGCTAAATATGATCTAAATCTATCATTTAAAGCATAACTATGATAATAATATTTCTATATGATCATTTCCTTAAGTTTTATATGGATATTTGACTGGTTCAATGTTCCGTACGTACAGTCCTGGTAAGATTAGGCTGAATCCACGTACTAGATCTGAGCCTTGTATCTATGGCTGTGAGTTGTCAGCACTCGGGCGGCTTGGGAAGCTTGATACGCGGGCAACGACAAAACTGCCGAAATATTGGCAATTCCAATTCCCAAGATGATGGTGGCTTCTGATCCAACATGTCTAAGCTTTGGCTTACAATTAATGCATATGAACTAACCCATAATCTGTCCGATTCGAGTTAAATTTATTTGTAGGTCAGAGCATCTGGGCAGACTTAAATAAACAATTCATATATTTTCTTATGATTCCCTTAAAGACTCTTGGAAGGACGAGACCTCTTCTTGTCTTTTTCTTGCTAAAATCCTCACCGGCTGGATCTCCGTCTGCATCAGCCAATCCTTCAATGTTACTCTGAGATGGTCCATCCCTGCACTCTGCAGATTGTGCATTTATATTTATTTATTTTTGTCTTTTTTCGAACTATGTTTATGGAAGATTCTTATCGCCACATCCCTGCCCCACTCATTTGTCTCTCGTGCAAACAGCTGAATAGAGATTAGAAACCTCGGCTCTAACGATGGACGACTTATATTATATTCCAGATTTGAGTAATAATGTCCAGAAACATGTGGGCATTTTCCTCAAAGGAAAATATTATTAACAACTTTTGGCCTTGGCAGGGCTTGGCATCTTTCATGTTGCGAGCAATCAATTTTCCACGGGCTTGGGCCTTTCATTTTTAGGCATGCCTGACTAAGAAACAATTTCATTACCATTATAATGTTGAATACCACACCAAAGCATAATGATGTTGGGCTCTCTCTCTCTCTCTCTCTCTCTCTATATATATATATATATATATATATATATATACAAGAAGTTGTTTGGATGGGGGAATATAATGTTTTATGATGGTGGAAAAGATCTATAATTATATAGAATGCAGTATTAAATAATATAAGAAAATATAGAATCAAATGAAGTTGAAGAAATTAAGAGGACCTCCTTTCACTGTTCCACATGTTTTTGGATATATGGAAATGGGAGAGCCAAAATGTTTTCTTTCCTTTTTTTTTTCCCCTCTTTTTTGATTCAATGTGATATTTACTTATTTCAGCCTATGCCAACCAAGTATATCTTTTCCTCATTGGTGTGTGTTTGTGTACACACACACACACACACACTTTCAATCATCTATTGTGTCTTTTTCCATTGTTAATTGTATCTCTTTCATTTTTATTAGCTTTAAATTGTTTTTTCTTTTTTATATTCCACTTTTTTATCCTGATTTCCCCTTATTTTTCAAGCATCCAAACAGCCCTTGATTTGTAATTTTAGGATTGAATATGATTAAATAGCCCGTGGTCCAAATTCAAGAATGTTACTAATGGGAAACCAATATTTGTTTTCCAGAGCCAAGGTTTCAATGGAGCAAGCAGAGCGGCTTCCCCAGTGCAGGACGAAATCTTCTTGAAGGAGTCAGTGATAAAGTTTTGGTGAAGGATTACTTGACAGTCGCCAAGAATGGAACTGGGAACTTCACTTCAGTTGGAGATGCAGTTGCATTTGCACCAAACAACACCCTAGTCGAAGAAGGATACTTTGTGATTTTTGTTCGAGAAGGAGTTTATGAAGAAAATGTTTTGATAGCCAAACACAAGAAGAATTTGATGCTTGTTGGAGATGGGATTAACAGAACAGTGATTTCCGGAAATCGAAGCGTGGTTGATGGTTGGACAACCTTCAACTCAGCTACATTTGGTAAGAATTAAAGATACAAACACCAAGTTTGATTTACCAATTACCAAAAAATAATAAGATTATCCAGCATGCTGTAATGGCAACACTTCCAATTTCCTACTGTTTAAGTGATTATGCTAGACTATCTCAATGCAGCTGTGACGGGGGAGAGATTTGTAGCCATTGACATAACCTTCAAAAACACTGCTGGCCCAGAGAAACACCAGGCTGTTGCTGTGAGGAACAATGCCGACCTCTCCACCTTCTACCGATGCAGCTTTGAAGGTTATCAAGATACTCTCTACGCCCACTCATTCAGACAATTCTACAGAGATTGTGACATCTATGGAACAGTTGATTTCATCTTCGGCAATGCTGCATCTGTCTTCCAAAACTGCAATATCTTTGCGAGGAAACCCATGTCCGGCCAGAAAATTGCAGTCACAGCCCAAGGCAGGACAGATCCATATCAGAACACAGGCATTTCCATCCACAACTGCACGGTGCGAGCAGCCCCAGACCTGGCAGAGAATTTGAGCTTTAGCAGAAGCTACTTGGGTCGGCCATGGAAGGAATACTCAAGGACTGTTTACATGCAATCTTTTATTGACGTTTTGATTGATCCGACAGGATGGTTGGAGTGGAATGGCACTGTGGGATTGAGCACTCTTTACTATGGTGAGTTCGAAAATTACGGACCAGGGGCCAACACTAGTGGGAGAGTGCAATGGCCTGGTTATAGTCTGATGAATACTTCACAGGCTCTGAATTTCACAGTATATAATTTTACAATGGGAGATACATGGGTGCCTACTGGTGTTATTCCCTTCTCTAGTGGATTGCTGTAATGTTTTTTTCCTTTGATGTTTTCTGCTGTTGGATATGTTTTAACTTAGAAAATTCTTTCTAAATAAGAAACTAAAGGTTGCGTTGTATAAAGGGATTTGCCCTTTTGCATTCAAAGAAAGAGAGAGGTTGCAATGTTCCATTTAAATATTCAGACAGGCAAAATGGTATGTGATCCACTGTTTAGGATGCATTTTTTTGGCTGCATGATTCATCAAATATCATGGCAAGCTTGTCAATCAATGTTTTCATCTACCAGTGGCGGAGCCAGAACTTTGGCGGGGGACGAGCAGAATTTATGCATTAAAATTATATTTTCAAATATCAAATATTTAAATAATAAACATAAAATTTGTAATTTCTTTAATTAAATAAGAAAAATAAGAAAAAAAATTCATTTTAAGACTTACTAAGGGGTAATTTGCAAATATACCCACAAGATTTCATAGATATTGTAAGTACGTTTCATTGCAAGTATGATTTCCAACCCAACCCATTACATATATATATATATATATATATATTAAAATTATGAAAATGCCCTGCCATCCCACTGCCCACGTACTACTCCTATTTGCTTTCTATCGCACGCACCAGCTCCAATGCGTCTTCCTATTGAACAAACACAGAAATGAAAGCCTTGCCCCTACAATGCCATACCGTCGTTGACCATCCATCCAACCAGCAATCAGCACCATCCACCTGACCGGTTCCGCCCATAAAATTTCGAAGCACCATCAACTTGCCAGATTGCTTCCTCCAGTGACCGAAAAAGTGGGAAAAAAAATGCAGCAGCACCGCCCATGATGTCTCCAGCTCCTTCATCGCAACAACGTCAATCTGTCTGCACCTTCCCCAGTTTCGACCATGTCAACTAATCAAACTCTATCGTTGGCTCATCTTTTATGTTAACAAAGACACCTAGAAACCTTGGGGCTACCTCAAGCGTGGCACACGTAGGGCAGCAATGATGGCTTGAGCTATCGTTTTGCGCTCCTTCCCTAAGGCGTGGGGGTCCATTATGCGACCTGCACGGAATATGCAGCTATCTTTGTGGTACAGTCAGTTGGGGTGGCGGGAAGGGGGAGGAGATGAAGAAGATGGGTTTCATGGGATGGCAACTAAGAGGGAGAACTCAGAGGAGATGTGTTTGATGGGTTTACAGTAGTGGTACCACGGGTAGAGACAGCGCCAATCAAGAGAACGGTCCTGAGCATTTATCCAACAGTGGTTTGATGGGGTGCTACCACGGGTAAAGGCATCGCCGTTCAAGAGAATAGTCCCGAGCATTAATCCAACAGTCTGACAGTAGCAGGTAGATATGGCAACGAGATTTGCATCAGGAATAGGGTTTTTGAGATGGTGCAGTGGGGAAGAAGGAAAGAGGACATTTTGGGTATATTTAAAATTATTCTAACGGATTAGGAGGGAATCTAACGGCACAAGTATACTTGCAATATATGTTAAATATTGCAGGTTTATTTACTATTTTCAAAACAAAAAAGGACATACTTGCAATATCAATAAAACCTTATAGGTATATTTGCAAGTTACTCTTTATTAAATTGAATAATAGAAAAATGACCTAAAAATAAAATTATAAGAAAAGAAAAATAATACTTTTGTATATTTTATTTTCCTTTTTTTTGCTCTCTACCTAGTAGATTCACCGCCATAAAAGTCTTCAAAATATGATTTGTTGTCATTTTGAAAGAATATAAGTAAATTAAAAGTTTAGAAACATAAGATTTTTATTATCATGGATTAAATGTTATCATTTTCCATTCATTCTAATTCAATATGTAAACTTCTTAGACTTCGTGATAAGTCAGATCCGTTGATATTTTTTCCCTCATTAAAAATATTTTTTGTATAACATGGTATGTTTGTTTGCTGTATTGGTTGCATAAGCAAAATCAGATACAAAAACTATTAATTTTATGATTAATATTATCTTAGAAAATTACTATATAGTTCAAATTATAATTTTAAATCAAGAACATTTTTGAATCTTTATAATCTGCAAAGTTAATCATCTTTATTAATTTAACTAAAATTTAAAAAATAATGTAATAAAATAGGTACGTAAGTTTCAGCTTGATAAAATAATGATTTTAGCATCATGTTGACCTTATGCATTAAAACTATATATACACACATACATACATACATACATATTATGTGACATTTAAAATTTGTTACTATTTTATTTATTTTTTTTCAAAATTTGAGGGGCAGTTGCCTAACCTCATGTCTGCGGCCTACGTCATAGAAGAATGGCCATCTACAACTGGTTGTAGATTGGCTGTACATAACATCAGAATCATGGAAAAGTCTGACCTACCTGTGCAAAGTCCATCTGCCTGATTATCAATTTGACCTGGCAAATTCAGATTGAATTTGGATAATTTATTCTCTCTTAAATGTGCCAATGATCTGACCTAAATCAGATACGTGTGTGGTACATGTTACACATATCTAAAGCTAGCATAAATCATGTTTGTAGAAGATGTTGTCCACAGTCCATTACATTTTGTAGAAAAGGGGTGGGTGAATTCCTAAGATTTGAACCTTCTAACAGAAATCGTTAAGCTAATGAATAATAAAAATATGAGATTTTTCGAAGACAAGTAAACTAATTTGGAAATGACTGTGATTAGTTAGACACTAATCAGAGCCCCAACCCTCCGTCAAAGCAGGGGGAGCCACAGAGACATCCAATTTTTCATTTTGTCCCTTGACTCCGAGGAGAATCCTCAGACAGTTATAGTTAGTTGAAATGACAATAAAGCCCTCAACATTTTTTGAAGAGGCAGTTAGGTCATTAACCTGGATTGAAACAAACCATTTTTTTTTTTTTTTGTAACTTATAAAATAAAAGGCATATTAAATGACGAAATTGGGTACATTTTCATGCCTAGATTTTCATAACCCATTTCTAGGATGAGATAAAAGATGGGGGAAGTTTAGATCCTCATAAAGTGGTGATAATGAATTAGAATTTAGTAGCTTTGGTGTGATGGGCGTACGGTGTTTTCCATTAGCATAGGAGGATGGAGTTGGGTTTTGGGAAAGAATGAGGGGTAATGCAGTCATTTTGGCTCGGAAGAAGAGGCAAGGATTACGCGGGAAATGAGGTGGAAGGCAGCATTCTCAATCGCCCAGTTTCTCCACAAAACCCCAACGAACTTCCAAATACAAAAAGACCACAGCAAGGGAAAAATTTCCTAACGCCTCCAACTGAAGAGGGAAATAAACGAAAGGGAAAAGAGAGACTAATCCCCTCTCTCTCTTCTCGTTCTCTCTCTCTGCCTTGTCTAGCTTCCAAGGCAGAGAGATCTGAACCTAGGCCATATCTATTTCACAAACATGTCGGCCTTTGATTTTGGTAACCTCTCCGAGCGCCGACGGATCGAAAAGCAGGCGAAGCAGAGAAAGCGAATCGCCATCGGCCTTGGCATTACATTAGTCCTCGTAATCGTAGTCGCCTGTAGCGCTTTTGCCGTCCTCCACCAGTCCAGACATACCTCTTCCTCCTCGTCCAGCTCCACTTCATCCAAGTCCTCCCATCCCACCGGCGAAATGGCCGTCTCCTCCAAGGCCATCACGGTGATGTGCCAGACAACAGATTACAAGGAGGAATGCGAGAAGGCGCTCTCGAAAGCGGCAGCCTCTAACTCCTCCGTCAATCCCAAGGATCTCCTCAAGGCCTCCATCCACGCCGCCACCGAAGAGGTCAAGAAGGGGTTTGCCCATGTGCCCAAGTTCAAATCAGACGATCCCATCGTCAAGGGAGCTATTAAAGATTGCAAGGAGCTTCTTGGCCATGCCGAGACCGAGCTGAAGAGGACGCTGTCGAATGTTGATGGAAAGCTGTCGTCCAAGTCGCCGGAGCTCAAGAACTGGATGAGTGCCGTGATGTCGTACCAGCAGACGTGCATCGACGGCTTCCCGGAAGGGGAGATGAAGAAGAAGCTGGAAGAAGAGATGGAGCTGTCAAAGAAGATGACAAGCAACGTGCTGGCGATCATTGGGGGAGCGTCGTCGATTCTGTCGGGGCTGGGGATAACGGGGATCACCAAGCGCCGGCTTCTTGAGCACGCGCCGGATGTCGGGGAGAACGGCATGCCGGAGTGGATCTCGCATGAAGAGAGGAGGTTCTTGAAGCAGGACAAGGCCAAGGTCCAGCCCAACGTTGTGGTGGCCAAGGACGGAAGTGGAGCTTTCAATACCATCAGCGCCGCCCTTGCAGCCATGCCCAAGGATTTCAAAGGAAGGTATGTCTACTGCCATTCTCGGGGATCTTTGCCCTTAGAAACCGCTTTAGAAAACGCTTGGAATAATTCTATTTTTTTCATTATTACTCTATATTTTCAATCACCTGTTAAAAAATATCTCACTCGAAGACTCACTAATCTTCTCATAAGAGATAATGACGATGATGGTTTGTTGTGACAGGTATGTAATCTACGTGAAGGAAGGCGTTTATGAGGAGCAGGTAACCGTGACATCGGAGATGGTTAACGTTACAATGTACGGAGACGGATCGCGGAAGACGATTATTACTGGTAGCAAGAACTTTGTCGACGGTGTCGGCACTTATCAAACTGCCACTTTCGGTATATGTTTCATTATTAATTATTTAGGCTTTACTTTTCATCGGGTGGCTGTAGTTTAGTGGTAAGAATTCTACGTTGTGGCCGTAGAGACCTGGGCTCGAATCCCAGCAGCCACAATGCGCTCATGGCTTTTTTGGCATGCCGTAAGAAATAAATTAGTGGGCCATTTTGACTTTTTTTGGGGGGGTGGAAATATCCATTTTATTGGGCCATTTTGGCTTACTCAAGGGTGTAAGCTGGGATCCCTTTTTGTAGACATTTTTTGGGCATTCTCCAATTTAGGGGGACCATACATCTACGGTGTGGATCACCTAATAAAGATGAACCCAGTTTAGCAGAAAGATGAAAAGCAACATGAAACAGTTTCATATATCTGATACTCATTTCTGTTATTTGTTTTTGCTCAGCTGCTATTGGAGATGGTTTCATGGCACAAGACATAGGATTCCGAAACACAGCGGGTGCAATCAAACACCAGGCAGTGGCCCTGAGAGTCCAATCCGACCGTTCAGTCTTCCTCAACTGCAGGATGGAGGGCTACCAAGACACATTGTATGCCCAGACCCATCGCCAGTTCTACCGCAGCTGCGTCATCTGCGGCACCATAGATTTCATCTTCGGAGACGCCGCTGCTGTCTTCCAAAACTGCCAACTGGTGGTGAGAATGCCATTGGACAACCAGCAGAATATCGTCACTGCACAAGGCCGAGTCGACCGCCATGAGACCACTGGCTTCGTCATCCAAAACTGCAAAATCCATGCAGACAAGAAGCTGGTGCCCGTCAAGAACACCATCAGAAGCTACCTCGGCCGGCCATGGAAAGAGTACTCAAGGACAATCATCATGGAAACAGACATCGACGATTTCATCCACGCCGACGGCTGGATGCCATGGGAGGGTGAATTTGCTCTGAAGACGCTCGTGTATGGAGAATACAACAACCGCGGCCCCGGCTCGAGCACCGCCGCCAGGGTCCGGTGGCCAGGCTACAAGGTGATCAGCAGGGAAGAGGCTACAAAATATACAGTGGCGAATTTCATACAAGGTGGGCAATGGATAAAAGCTACAGGCGAAAACACTCCTGTTCGCTTGACATTTTTTAACTAAGATGATGGGCTTTTGGCATTTTAAGGAAGAAAGGTTAGGAGTGGAAGATGGAGGGAAATGGAAAATGCGTCTCTCATGTCACTAGGATTTGATTGGACTCTTTTAAGTCCGAGGGGGTGATGTAGGCTCATGTGTTATTGTTGTGTTTAAAAAGAAAAGAGCTACAAGAAAAGAAAAGGGCAACAAAAAAAAAAAAAAGAAACTCGAAGACCAAGTATCAAAGGTCTGGAAAATTTTGGCATAGATCTTTGGATCTGTGCTCATGGGTTTGATTTGGTACATGTAGTCACAGTAAACATTCAAACATGTCAGTTTTTCCATCGAACTGCCCATATTGATATGGACTTTATTTAATGAATGAAATAATCCAATTATGATTGGGGTATATTAAGCATCCACCCTTGAAGGAGAAGTACAATGGATTCCCCCCAACGTTGGCAGATGCCTGACTGGCATTCCAAGCTTCCTCCTGTTTGCTTTTTGGGTGGAGTGGACCTTAATTCATCACCACCCTTGAAATCCATACTCTTGAATGGGACTACTGATGGAGATTTTTGCAGTTGGTTTTCATCCGATTCGTTACGAGCTTTTTTAGAGATTCTTGCCTCTACTTTTGCTTAGCTACTGCTTGGGGATGGAGACTTTTAGTTCTAAGTTCTCTTGGGCTTGGCTAGAAATTAAAGGTTGGATTCCCATTTTGTAAACAGATAGCTGGCGGAGAAGAATAAACATCCATTCCATCAAGTATGTTTTTTTGGATCATTATTATCTTCAATTGTTGTAAAACTAATTAAGGTTTTAACGATCAAAATTTCTTTCTGTTTTTATTTGCTTTTGGTGCTTTTCTTAAATTAGCTATGATGCATTCATTTCTAATTTTAACTAGCATATTTTTATTTTGATCACCCAATGCTTGACGACATGAGCCACAGCTGGAATGTCCCTCAAGGGATGCGGTTTGTATGCAACCTTGGGTTATATCTCGGGGAGATAAATGAATATTTTAACTATTAAAATAATTAAATTGCTTTGCTGAACTTATTTTATATTAGAAATATTATTTAATTCATCAAAATATATAATTTATTCTCTATAGGGAGACTAAAACAGTGGGGCATATCGTTCTATGTTTTTAATATTAGAGTTTTCAATTTTTAAAAATATAAATTGGATTTTAAGATCAAAATTATTTGTAAAAATGTAAATATTTTTAAAATATAAAAATAAATAAATAAACATTAAATGAATATGAGTTATAAGAGATAAATAGTAAATATGGATATTCTGATTATTAAAATAATTATAATGCATTATTAAATTATTTGATATTAGATATATTATTTAATTTATTAAATATATAATACGACCATATGCGGGTAAAGTATAAAAAATTATTTATACCAAGATAAATCATATATTAATTCGATATCAGTACATCTCTTGAGCTACTAAAATATGTACCCATCTTATAAAAAATTGTACTTTAGCATCATAAAACTATTAGATAAATAAAATATATGTTTAGATTATATCAAATAAAAAAAGAGAAAATCAATTGTATAAGAGTTATAATTATTATATGGTTCATCTTAACGTAGAATTCTTTTTATACTTATTTATTTGCAAAACCTTAAATTTATTAAAATAGAGAATTTTTAGATATATATTTAAGTAATATATTTTTATATAATCAATAGGCATATTTGAATATTTTTATAATATTAAGGTATAAAATTTTATTAATAATTTAAATTACCTGAATAAATTAGGTAAATTTAAATTTTAGAAGATTCAAATAAATCAATATGAATATTTGTTTATATGCATGTATTTCTAACATCTAAAAGTATGAGTTCTTGCAACTTATTTATAGGATTAAAATTATTTATAAATTT
>JAYJMB010086834.1:0-20834 GCA_036873735.1 Pouteria campechiana | reverse complement strand
TATATATATATGATGCAGCGAAATTTTTTCTACATGGGTGTCGAAAGAAATGTCTAATTTTGATGGATAACAAAACTTTCAGATGACTTGTTAAGATGCTAACGAAGCTGTAGAGTATTACAGTTATATGCATTTCAGAAATTTTTTGTAAAATAAGCTGTCAAATTGCAATATTTTCTAAAATTTTTAATAATATAAATTTATATTTAGGGTAGCAATTTGAGTCCCGTATCCATGGATTGAATTGGACCTGACATATTTTTTTGGAGGTTTGGTTTCACCACTCTGACCCATAAGGTAGCTTTGATTCCACCTTCCTAATTTGCATTTATTTGAAACCACTCTGACCCATAAGGTAGCTTTGATGCCACCTTCCTAATTTGCATTTATTTTTAGTATAGGTTTGACCTAAATAGCAAGTTAACACCACTTGAATTATTTTTATGGTTGTATATATATATATATATATTTAATACTATTACATGGTACATGTAATTAAGCTTTAAAGCTTAAAGATTACTCAATGAGTTCTATTATATCAATTGGTCGATTGTATGTAGAACATTAAAACTTATTTTATTTCGTGCATCTATATTGGTATTATTCAAGACTATAAGAAAAATACATGATTGATGTTGAAGAATTATGTATTTGAATTATTATCAAACGAATATGAGATAATTATTTTAAAGTGCTAAAAAATAATACAATTTTAAACTAGTATAGGAAACGAGGGGTGACAAAGAAAATAAGTTTAATAAAAATGAAACATAAGCACCCGGTTTGCAAAAGGCACATTATAAAGTCACTGTCTTTTGAGCAATTATGCACCCTAAACTGCTATTTTAGGTATTCAGTTGCATCTAGAATACAATTTACAAACCTGAATAGTAAAGAGAAAAAGTAGCTTCCCAATTAACAATCAAACAACTTGATGTCAATGAATTGTTTTGTTTTATTTGGATGGAAGATGTAAGTGATAGATTGTCATAGCTCGGAAGATGGGAGTGATTAATTGGTCGGAGCTCTCTTAGAGAGGATTGATTGGGAAGAATTGATTGTTTTCTTCACTAATCAAGTTAGGTCTTTATAGTCGCAGGAATGCAACTGTCTGCCCGTTGGAAAGTCTATTGTGGAAGATGTGAAGACCAACTCAATGGCCTGTTGGAATGGTGTGAAGACCAACTCAATGGCCCGTTGGAATGGTACATAGCCCATGCCACATGCTGTCCAATGTACATAGTACATGAGAAGAAAGTCAATAGCAACTGCCACGTGTTTTCCTCCTCTCTGAATTTTTCAAACAACCACGTTTTCACTCTCATGCTTCATGCTGCCAAGTTTAAAAATTTTTAAAAATTCCAACATTTGCAGGCTGCTGTTTGCTATTCATGAATGGCAGAACCGTCGGAGCTCCGACGCAGCATTGGGGGATTTGCGTGAGGCCTTGAGTTGCCGACTGCGCTATGTAATTTCTTAAAGATTAGGGTAGAAGGCAGATGGCAGATGGGCAGGGGTGCAACAAGAAGAGGGTATTTACTTATTATTTAATTTATTTATTATTTAATTTAAATATAACCCAATTTACATAAATCCTAACCCAAACCGACCCATTTTTGGGCCGGGTCAGTCAGGGTGGGGTTGAACCTGAACCAATTTACACCTCTATTGAATAGTTCCATGGAAGCAAAACTCTCTCTCTCTCTCATCTAATTATTTGATCATTTGAAACGAGGCTCAAACAAAGAGGTTTCATAAAATCAAAAGAACAGTTTCATAGAAGTGAAACTCTCTCTCTCTCTCTCTATTTATCTATATTGTGTCGATAGTGTCACTCCATTTAAGGTTAGTTTTGATGATTATATGAAATTTAATTCATTTATTAATAGAGTTTGTATCCATTTAGTTAGAAACCTAAAAATCATCTCAATCAAATTTTACATAGGTTATAAAATTAAAAATTATTTAAGAGTAAATATTAATTTATTAAAATTATTTGCTTGTTAGTGGGGCCCACATCTTCAAAAGTGCAACAAAATTTCTGAAGTGGTTCTGAATAGATTCTGCATAACTTCAAAAGTATAACAGAATTTCTAAAGGGGTTCAAAATAACTTCAGAAGTGCGATAGAGATACAGAGATTCTCAAGGGATTCAAAAGCTCAATCTTTAGAAATTCTAAAGCTTCTTCAGAACTTCTAAAGCAGTGAAATCTTGATCTTCAGAATTTATGAAGCAGCTTAACAAGAAAGAAATTTCTAAAGCTTCAGATGGATTTTTCAGTAGCAATTTTTTTAAGTTTGAAGATTTCAGAGTGTTTTAATGAGATAAAATTGCAAATAGAAGTTGGGAGTTGCAGTACCATTGGTTTTAGAAGTTGCAGAATTATAAATTGTTTTGAAGTACATGAATTGAGCTATTTTAGAAGCTAATTTTCATGCATCAGATGCTGTAAATTTTAGAGTCTGATACATGCAGATTGTAAAGTTATTATTGGAATCTGATTTTTGGACACAAGATGTGTTGCAATTTTTGAACCTAAGATGTGCAACAACTTAGTTATTTTGAGAACTTTTATTTTTAAGCATTACAATGCTTCGAAAGCTATATTTTTGTGGGAAAATACGGAGTTATTATTGGAAGAGGATCTTTAAATGTAGATGCATTGCAGTTAGTGGAAGAGCTTTACTAAAATTCTACTACTTTTGTTATTTAAAGATACATCCAGGGATGGAGTTCGGGCAGAGAGTTTCAGGGATTGTACATGAGAAGCAAAAGGAGTGGGAGAAGGATTCCAAGTTCTGCCACATGCATATTTTAAAGAGTTTTCTCCTTGATATCTGTTGTTAGCAGAGATTGTTGGTTTATCAATTTACTATCATCTTATTTCATTCATTATGTTAAATGTAATAATCCAATTTATCTAATTGCCAGATCACCAATTATGTGACTTAGCTTTATTATCTTGGAGTACATGGTTAAGGTAGATGTCATATGTTAAACCATATACTATGTTTTCTTGAATGAATGAGTAGATAGTTAAGGTAAACGTCATATGCTAAACTATTCTACTTAGTTCATTAAAGTTCTTCTAATCTTCATGAATTTCATAGATAATTGGAATGAAAGAAGATACTTAATTTAAACTTGGATGCCTAACGGTAATAATCGTATAGTGGATAGAACGAACTCAAGATGCTAAATTGATACCAACATCTCAATAACACTGAATATCATTAAGTGGTGAAGTCAAATCCCTAGACTCTTACAACTTGAATTTTATTTTATATTACTCAATGTCATTATTTTTTGTTATGTTACATTGCACTTTTATTCACTTAGTCTTTAATTTATCTTATTAATTTAGGATAACTTAGTTTTAGTAACTAGACATAATTGAATTAGTTTGATAGTTTTCTATAAGATCAACCCTTTTTAAGCACATTGTACTACTATACACTCATGCACTTATGAGAAATTATAATTTAACCATCAAATTATATCTAGTTGCTATTAAAAGAATCTTTAGATACTTTTGGACAAGCCAAATTTTGGTTTATGGTATCCAAAAAGTTCAAACTTTGAATTAGTTGGGTACTCTGATACAGATTTTGTAGGATATCAGGTAGATAGGAAGAGTACCTCAGGAATTTGTCAGTTTCTTGGAAGCATAATCATATCATAGTTTTCCAAGAAATGTATATTTGTTGCATTATCAACTGTTGAGGCAGAATTATAGCAACAGGTAGTTGTCGTGCACAGATTTTATGGATAAAACAACTATTAAGTGACTTTGGTTTAAAATACATTGATACACCTATTAGATATAATAATATTAGTGCCATTAATCTGACAAAGAATCTAGTATTACATTCTAAAACTAAACACATAGAAGTCAAAAATCACTTCATTAGTGAAATTACAATATTTGCTTGGATTATATACCAATTGAAAATCAGTTAGCAGATATTTTTACCAAACCGCTTCCAAACGATAGATTTTATAAAATTAGAAAAGAACTTGGTATACTAGATCCATGCGCATAAATCCTATATTACATGACTTAATTATTTTATAATGTTAATAATCACATGATTATAATGCCTAAGATCATTCATGAATGCTAAATTTATAACATTTAGAATGTTTCAGAAGTACTTCAGAAACTTTGAAAGAGTTTCAGAACTATTTTCCACACTTAAATAATTTCTCTAGACACCCTCAAAAGTTCTGAAACACCACCTCAAAACCTCTTAAGCACGGGCTCAACCGCCTTAGAATCTTTGAACCATAACTTTATTTCTGAAGCCCTTCTACGCATGCTGAAACGTCCTCAGAACTTCTACGGTTATAAGTACAAAAGTTCTGAATACACATTCTAACGCCATCAGAATCTCTGACCACATTTTAGAGACTTTGAATCCTACAAAAATCCTAATTTTAGAAGTACTGAACATTCATCTTCAATCTTTGATAGTCTGCCTCAAAATTGCCAATTCAAATTCCCTCCTCATTTGAAGCTTCCTTACTTCATTTCATCTACTGTAACACCCCTCTCCTTCAAAGCCTTAAGCCAAAAATCTTCCAAAGAAAATCCATCTACTGCAAATGGCAAGAACAAAAAGGGGGAGCAAATAGGCAGAAATCTCATCTACAAATTCTAAGTTAAGAAGAAGAGAGAGATCAGCAGATAAAACTCTAAGGAAGAAAAGGAGAACTGAAGATTATGGCTTAAAGGTATTCTTCAACAACAATAAATTTGATTACAATAGATACATTGAAAGATTTGAAAATAGAAAAGTTGTGAAAGGTAGAATCTTTGATTTCAAAGCATTTGGAGAAAATGATTTGAGCTTAGAAGTGACTAGTTGGATTAAGTTTCAAGGCTGGGAAAGATTTATGAGTTATAAGGATAAATGTTACAATAGAATGATTTGAGCCCTAGTTACAAATTTCAATTACAATACTCAAAAATCATGAATTGGAAAGTTAAAAATAAATTTATCTCTAGAGAGTATAAGAGATGCATTCAACATTCCTAAGATAGTAGAACACAAGATTGAGTGGCCATCGGAGAGAGCAAAGTTGTTTTCATATCTGACTAAAGTAGAAATCAAAGAGAAGATGAATTACGTGCATGTTAGCCATCTAGATCTAGATCTTAAGCTTGCTCATGTATTGATCTTCAACAACATATATCCAAAATCGGGAGGAATTGATCAAATTTTTGAAAAGAAAGCAAAAATTCTGTGGGCTATGAAGCACAAGAAGAGAATAGATATTGCTCAGATCATATCTGATCAGTTGTACTTAGTCAAGACATCTACCAAGTATTATCTTTCTTATAGGATAATTATGAGCGAATTTCTTGAGATAGCCAATGTTGATCTTTCCAAAGAAGATGGAGAAGAGTTCATGGAAAGAGAAATAATAAACAAAGATACATTGAAGAGAATAGGCTTCAAATCAATTCCATAAGGTTGGATATCTCAGAAGCCAAGAAAAGAAGAACAAATAAAGAAAACTAGAATTAAAGAATAAAGAAGAGAAAGGCAAGAAACTATGGAAGAAGCCACACACATACAAGAAAAAGCCACAGGAGGAAATAAAGAAGAGATAGAATAAGTAGATAGAGAAAAAAGTATAGCAGGAGTACCATCTAGATAAACCCAAACTCAACAACATTCATCCATACGCCAACCTCATCAACCCACCTATTTAATTCCACAAAATATTGATACCATTCTTTCAGCTTATCTACTATCCATTCATACAAGGTTAACTAACTTGAAACCCAAACCTCCAATCTTAACCTTAAGATAGATTCAATTTGGGAATTATTGCTTCACAAACTAGGTGCATTGAGTGCACAAATTGAAGCTCTTAAAATCCAAATTCAAACCCGACATTTACCATCCTACTCACTCCAATCATTTCCTCACCAACCAATTCATAAAACTCCTTCACCCATCCATTTCCCACACACTCACTATCTCCCACTTCACACTCATTCACTCTAGCTCCAAAAGTTGTCCAGCCTAAAACTGAACCCTCTGAAACTTTTCTTCCAATCCCTCTTTAAACATAGCCTTCTTCAATTTTTCCAAAATTTCTACCTATTAAACCATCACCAATTCTTCCAGAAGATTATCTTTGAAATACCTATAGAACTCTCATTAGGTATCAAATACCCTTCTTTAAGATAAATTTCATTCCTCCAAGACCAAGAGAATATCTGGATTGGTTTGACTCTTGGGATTCACAAGATATCCCAACCAGATATGATAGATACCATTCACTAAATCATAAGATAACCCTAAAACCTCCTCCTAAGAAAGTAGAAGATAATTCTAACTTTCTTGTGAGAATCTATCATCCCATCAAAATGACATATTTTGAATTCAAGACAAGATCATAAATCAATATTATCATCTCTAACATGTTCCTATCCCACAACCTCAATATTTCTCCCAAAGAACTACCTTTCTCACAACTTATTGACTCTATTATCCTTTCTAGAATCCAACTTCTTCCTAATCATTCCCTCACTCCCTAAAGACATGACATACAAGTACCACATATTGAGTCATTTCTAGATGAGTATGAACAAAAGCTTCTCCAACTACTTCCAAAAATCTACAAAAAGGCTCCTTTCTCTCATCATTATGCATTATGAAGATTACATGGCCAAGGTAAATGCTAATACTCAAGTCATTCTCAACAAAGAGCCTACATACTTCCTTAAATTATTAGATCCATTATATCAATCTTGCATTGACCTTATTTATGTTTCTACTTATGCATCTACCTTAATTCATGAACCACCCAATGCAATTCCCAAAAATCCTACCTTAATTCCTCCTCCTCCCTCTAGAATTAAACAAATTGTGTCTAAGCCATCTAATCTTATTCCAAACCACCCAGAACCATCATTCTTCCTCCTTCCATTGACCCAAACTTCTTTCCTAAAACCTACTCTAGAAAGACAAAATCTACCCCTAAAAAGCCCTAATCTACTTTTATCTTTCCTTCACATCTTTGGTTTCTGGCTATACTTATTCTTCCATAAGATGTTACTTCCATTTGCTGTTGCTTTGCTCTATTTACATTTGTTGTGCTATAACTTTCATCATTAATGTAAATTCATTTTCTATGTCACTCTAATGTACACATATGTTTTGCAATTATTATCATATATACAACTCCTTATGATTATAATTTCTTTCTTGTTCTCTTTCACCTAGTTGATCTTTACATTTTAATCCTTTTGATTATGACAAAAAGGGGGGAGAAATAGGAGAAATATTAGAATAACCAATAAGAGAAATATTAGAGTAACTAAAGTGATATCAAAATAACTAACTGTATACATTAGTTATTAGGATATGTATACCGGGTATGTCCGGGCTTTACGCTATTAGGATATATGGATTACGTCTCTATTCCCTGATAGCTCAAGCTTTTGGTAGAACAAGTTAAGGGGCTTGATCCTAAACCTAACATTTGAGCGAGGTCGCAGGTTTGACTCCTACAGTAGTTGCTAGCGGGGAGATTGTTGGGTATGGCACTAGCAAGCTCTCTTTGAGTAGGATACCCCGTGCAATAAGGGGGGAACCAGACGTGTTGTTAGGGGATTGGCTGCCCCACCTAACAAGGCACTATGCCTTGGGAAGCCCCTCATACCCATCAACTGCACAAGATATGTCTAGGCTTTGTACTATTAAGATATATGGATTATGTCTCTATTCCCTGACAACTCGAGCTTTTGACAGAACTGGTTAAGGGGCTCGATCCCATTGTGTTAAGTCTAATTCCTCTACTAAACTTAATTTTAATAATGAATGTAGTTAAATAACTAATTTTTTATGATAAAAAAATAAATTAGTGAAGAATTAAGGTACTAAGAAGTTACTTTCCAATTGATGCAATGTTTACATATCAAAATAAATTAAGGAGAGTAATTGCAAGCAATAGACAATGTTAATTGTAAGTTTATCATATTAAGCCTTTAAAAGAAGATAATTTAAAAAGAATGCTCAAGTAAAAATTACTCAAAAACAATTCAAAAATATTCAAAAAGTACCTCAGAGACAAACTAGAATCCCTTCAGAGACAAGGCATGAAGCTTAAAAGTTCAGAAGTATTTAGAACATTTTCATAAACAAGTCAAAACCTTTTTTAGAGATAGAGCAATCCTCAGAATTAACTCCAAAGCAGTCTCACACCTTAGAGGTAGTTTAAAAGCATTCCTTAGTCTCTAGAAATACATCAGAAGTAAAATGCTCTACTTCAGAGAAAACTTCTATACTCAGAAATTCGTAAGAAGAACTTTAAAAATATTCCAAGGCTCAGAGATGCTTCAGAAGTTAAATAATCATGGTACAGAATAAGTTTAGAAGAAATATATACACTCAAAACCTTATCAGAAGTAATAGAAAATGTTGACTTTGCAATCAAAAGTTTGTCAGAATAACTTCGGAAAGGCTTCCAAGTCTCAGAGATGTCTTAGAAGATTGATAATAGTGATACAAAATAAACTCAGAAGAGGTTTCTTAACTCAAAACATCATCAAAAGATTTTCAAAAGTAATATAGAAGGTCGTCAGAGGTAACTTCAAAAAGCCAATAATCAAGAAGAGTATCAGAGGCTGAATTCAACCTTTAGAAGATCTTCAAAAGCCAAAATATGACCATTGACATGTTTGAAACCTAAAATTAATTTAGAAATTCTGAAGAGGTGCTTCAAAAACTTTGATAAAAGATGGATTTGATGGTAACTAATAATAATATAACATCAGAATCTTTAAAAACTTACCTCAGAAGTTCTAAAGACAGACAACATTTAAAAAAATAATCCCAAATCTACTAAATGATTGAAAAAGTTGCAAAAAGTTGGAACAACTATAATCTCCTTCACGACTTATAAAAGGATGATTAAAGTAGTATACAAAACAACAAAAAGATAGAGAAAATGAGAAATTTTTGACTCAAGTATTTACAAGAGCATTCAACATCTTCTTCAACTCCAATTGCTTCAACATTGTCAAAGCATTCAAAACCAGATCTGCTCCACTTTCAAGGAGTTTGATACATACATCCTTATTGCTTACTTTATTCATTTATTTAAGCTTTTAATTTCTTTACAAATATGCCTAAGTAAGAGATACTAATATGTACATTTCATTTTAGTATTTGTTAAAGCAAGCAGGGTACTTGCTATTTATATATTAAGAAAAGCAAGTAAAAGGACTTTCTGAAAGTATACAAATTAGTTGGTGAACTTCAAAAACCAGTAAGTTAGTTAGTAAGCTTGGAAAACCAATGTGTGTTTAATCAGGTTGATCAAAGTGTTAGGGGAACCTAAGATCTATAGAGGAGACTGACTCAGAAAAATGAAGTAGGAACCTAGAAAAGTTCGAACCACTATAAAATCGTGTGCAATTGTGTTGTGAAATTTACTTCCTCTTATTTTAACCACACTTCTCAAGTTATTGGCCAAAATTTTTGAAAGTTCAATTCAGCACCCCCCCCCCCTGAGCCACAATTTAGCAAGGAACCAACAAGGGGTATCAGAGTAGGCTCCACTAGTTAATTTTAAATTACCAGTATATTAACTTGTGAAGAGATTCAAATTTCACAACACATCTACTAAGGGACAGTACACTTTTAGACCTTCACTTTTTGATGGAACCAATTATGGGTGTTGAAAAATGTGGATACAAAATTTTCTGACTACCACAGATTATCGGTTGTAGCTTACAGGCAAAAATGAAAAGAATGTTACTAATACTAAAGATAAATATACCCTAGAAGATATTCAAATAGTAGAATGTGATGTCAAGGTAAAGAATTGTCTTTACTGTGTACTATCTTCTTTTTAGTTTGAAAAGATTTTCACCTATGATTTAGCAAAGGAAATCTAAGACAAACTTCAAGTAGCACATGAAGGTACAAATCAAGTGAAAGAAACTAAAATAAATATTTTAGTGCAGTAATATTAAGCCTTCTCCATGAAGGAGTTAGAAATCACTTCTGAAATGTTTGAAAGATTTCAAAAAATCACCAATGGACTAAAGAACTTTGGAGAAAAATATGAAAAACCCAAGTTAGTAAAGAAGATCTTAAGATCTCTACCTAGATATTGGATACCTAAAGTAACTACTATCTAGGAAGCACAAGATTTGGATAAAATGACAGTGGAAAAACTCATGGGATCACTCATGGCCCATGAAGTCTTAATAAAGAATAAGGTACCAAATAAATTCAAAGGCAAGAAGACAATTGCTTTACAAACTAATTTAGAGAATGAAGAATCTCTAGATGAAGTTTCAACCAGTGAAGATGATAATGATAACTAGAAGATTCAGAAATATGAATAAAAAGAAAAGATTTGGAAATAGTTCCAAAAGCAACAACAAGAGAAAAGATGAGAAAAAGGAGGTTCCAACCTATTACAATTGCAGCAAGCTTGGGCATATGAAGCTTGATTACCCAGAACTAGATAAAAAGCAATGAGACAAGAAGAAAAAGGTATAATTCTTACTTTGATAAAAAGAATATCTCTAACAACAGAAAATTTGAAAAGAAGAAGAAAGTTATGGTTGCATGGGACATGTTGGAGAACATGATGGAAGGAAGTTCAAGTAAAACAGAAGAAGAAAATGAAGAGCAATTCAGTTCGCTTAGCTCCAAAGAAAGAAAGCAGGAAGAACATTATTTAGGAATAAGATTCATGGCTATCCATGAAAATAAGGTAAATTCACTTGAAACTCCTGATCTTAAATAAATATTAGATGAGTTGTATTTAGATTTTAAAACTTTAAAAGTTGAACATATGAAGACAAAAGGGGAGCTTGAAAGAATAATTTATGAATGCTCTAAATTAAGATAAGAAAATACTAAGCTCAAGACTAACTAAAACACCAACATAAAACTTGAGCAGATCAAAGCAAAAAATCAACTTCCTAGAAAAACTTTGACTTATACTTTACTTAAACTAAAAGCAAATAAGAAAGGTGGAAAAAACCTAAGAAAGAAAATTAGTAATCATGAAAGAAAGCTAGAATGCAAACAAAACCTGATTTGGGTACCAAAAATTGCTACTAAAATATAAATGAAACCATACCTCCAGATAACAGACCAATAACATCTAAAAAAAGGAATACCAAAATATTCTACTACCAACCCAGTTGGACCCATTCTGAAATGGTTACCAAAAATTATAGATTGACCGTGTCATTGCTGGTGTACTTGAGAGTTATAAGGTGTAGCAATAGTATATTTATAGTGGTTACTCAAGACACATGATAGGGTAGAGGGAGCTTTTCATAGAGTTAAAAGCTAAAAATGGAAGAATAATTACCTTTAGAAATAATGAAAAAGGTAGAGTGGTTGAGATTGGTAAGATCGACCAACCTTTCTCTATTACTATTTTGAATGTCTTGATTGAGTTAATTTTGTTATAATGGTTACAAGGTTGTGTTTGAATCACATATATTAGATAACTCAAATTCAATCATAGTACTTAGAAAAAGATGTGCAAATGTGTATTTAGTAGATTTATGTGATATCCAAGTAAAATGTCTTATTATGAATAATGAAGAATTCTTGTTTTGATTGAAATTCTCTTAATGTATATAAAATTATAAATTAATAAGATTGAAATTATGGTGTATATTATGTATAAAATAAATTTATGGGCATGTCATTGTTGTAAAAATATATGTGGACATGTGTGGATGTATTTTTATTCATGTCCAGTAATGCCATTGCCATATGGTTTCAATTTTGGGTAGTAAGTGGGTGCGTATGATGGTTAGTGTTAGCAATATATAATTATGCTTGTGTTTATGATAAATAATTGATTAGAGATATGGTAGAAATTAAAAAATGTTATACATGTTCGAATTCTTTATATTTCCAAGGAGACTCTACCAAAATTTGAAAATTTTTGATAGTATTCTTCTCTATAGTATAAGATGTTAACGCCTGGGGAGTGGGGCATTACACTCTAGCCAAGAGGTGCAATGGAATTCATGGTCAATGACGAAAGTTGAGATCTTGTCTATCCAAAAGACATCCCAAAAGTCCCATTGATGAGATACAAGAGACATAAACATCAGATCAAGCATGTAAAGCAAAGGGAAATGGAGTACCATCTAAAGGATTTATTCCCATACTTTGAAAGAATACATTGTTGGTCATCATGATTCCAACCATAAATCATTGAGAATTACCTCCAACTCAAGAGGCTCAAATTATTCTATAAGAAAATGGTGGGAAAAAGGAAGAGAAGAACCCACCTTGATCAAGGGCCTCAAGAACTTTATGCTTGGGGCCATCACCATCACTCTCGTTAGCTACAAATGAAGTATGGGTCACATCTTAGGATAACTTGCCAGATCTGAGAGCTAGGAGTAATTTGAGGCTTCTTGTTACCATATTGGGGAAGGTGAGGCCTTCACAAGCTAGCCAAACAAGAAGTGGGAGCACTCCCATAGTAGGCGTAATCACCAAAGGGAACATCGGCATCAAGGATTCACCTTATTTAATGTTGGTGATTCACTAATTACACATCTCCCCTACTACACTAATGAATTCTATGGAGAAAATTTAGATCTCAGTAAGATGTACCAAAATTTTGAGAATTCACTCTCCCCGAAAGTGAAGAAGAATTGGTTCTAGACTCCACCAGCTCAAGGTGCCAAAGAAAGGGTCCCCTTGCAAGATATGTTCCTGCTATGGTTTCTTTCCAAAAGAAAGAAAGGAATCAAAAAATACCTCACTAATTGGGACCAGCATTTCGGTGGGAAGAAAGCCAGTTATATCAATAAATGGAGAGATGCCGTTTAGAGTGATCCACAATCACTCAATCACCTAGAGGCAAAAGAAGTTCATCTTTGCCTAGCAAGGAGAGCCTATTTTCATCATTGAATGTTATGTAATCTCATAGAAGCATTTGATTAATCTGTAAAGAAGAAAATGAAGGCAATGAATGACCCTCCAAAGAAGCAGGTGTTCGTAAAGTCACTCATTATGAGAATCCTCAAATACCTGCACTACATGAAAGCCCTTATTCTAACGACAATCCCAAAAATCAAGCAAGTCCGTTACTTAGGGTGGCCTATGATGAAAATTTTCAAAGAAGGCTACAAATCTGCATTCAGATACTTGTTCCAATATCAAGCTCTGATACAAACAATGTATCAGAATGAGGCATATACAATTAGAAGCTTTCCATTTTTTCATGCTGGTAATAGTTATGCCCTGAAGTGGATTGCAATATTACTAGTAGAATTATTCAGATCGTCGGAGGTGTTAACCGATGATTCATGCATAGATTCCATGAATACACTTTCCAATTCTCCAAAGGACAAGTGTGAAGAATTCATCCTCTTGAAGAAAAAGATCTTTATGATTTTTCTTTGAGATGGTGTTATGCTTGTCCTTATTACCCTATGTTACGAGAAGAGGAAATGATAGTTTGAGAGTGTATTGTCGCATTTGGCAAGGCCTTTCCACTACCTAAAGAGGTCCCCATATCCTTTCCTGGATTGCTCAATTTACTAATTCAAGAACCATCAGAACCTATAGAGGTATCTTGCAACATGATTAATGTCATGCTGGATGAATAGAATGCTCCACAAGAAGCATTCAAATTACCTAAAATAATGGTTGTGTTAAGATCTAGGAAAAATATAGCCCAAGATAAAGGAAAAGCTCCAACGCAAAAAGAACTAGTACCTAGAGTTCTTTATCCTCCAATCCAAGAAAAAGAAGCTCCTGAGCTTACAAACAAATCACAATACAACGTCACTCACTTGCATAGAATCTTAACAGGACTGAGCATATACAATGCACCGCAGTTCTTTAAGGAGTCTCAACAAGCGCTCATCAATGCATTGGTATATGAGTCTATCAAGGACTTGTACCTGGTAGAGGTTGCTACCATAATTGAATACAACTAAATAATTACTTTTATGAATGATGACTTACTACTTGGAAACTCAGAGCATAATCATCCGCTATTTATAAGTAGCGACCTATCAGGAGAATAGATTAACTGCATTATGCTGGATCCAGAATCTTTGGTGAATATTCTTCCATTAAAAGTGTTGAAACAGATAGGGATGTGTCCGCTGTGCTCAGAAACACCACCCTTGTAATCCAAGGCTTCAACCAAGAAAGTCAAAGAACTATAGAGATCATCACCTTAAGTCTCGACATTCAAAGATTCCTCACGAAGGTTAATTGCCACATCATTGGTGCACCAACATCCTACAACCTATTGCTTGGTAGGCCATGGTTGCGTTACTATCAAGTTGTGGCATTTATGGCATATCAATGCTTTAAATTCTATCAAGATGGCATGATGAGGCACATATCAGCCGATATATAGCGATTCATAATTTCAGAGGCATTCTACTCAGAGGCCTAATATTATTAGCTAGCACCGAATGAACCAGAGTAGCCAAAAGAATCGGCCAGACCAACTGTAGATAGAAAGCAACACACATTTATCGCCAAGAGAAGGGTCCACATCATAAGGACCCTAATCACTAGTTGTAATTCCACAAATGAGCCCATTCCCAATAATTCCACCACCAATGTCTTCACACTTTAAAATAGCAACAAGCATGTCACAAGAAGACAAGTTGAAACTCATGAAGAAATTGGAAGTGCTTGAAATAAATGATGATAAAGATGAGTACTCAATCCAACATCCGCAACCACCACAACATTTGGTCACTCCTGCTCTAGTACCAGCTTCGCTGACCCAGAATGTTTTCAATTAGAAACCAGTCATAAATTTCTCAACTCTACAATCTTTTGCCTTCTAGGCTGGAATGTCAACACTGAGACTACCTGGAAGAGGTCATGGAAGAGGATTGGCCAGACCATCAATAGGTAGGGGGCAATTCATACCTTCACCAATTGGATTTTATGAGAATCAAGTTATGAGCTCATGCACCGCTACAATCAAAAACACCTGATTTCAAATCAATACTTCGGGTTCAAAGAGAACAATAACTCCTCCCCTAACATTATAGCCTTTAGTGCCAAGCTATCCCCAAGTAGCCTTGAAGCCAACACAAACATTGCATTTTGAGATCAACACCGGAAACTCCACTCAGGCAAAGTAAGAAACATTCCCTAATCTTGGTACCAAAAGCAGTAGATGAAAAATTAGAGGAGAAAAATTACAATCCATGTTAATCAAGTATAATTGGCCACTAACTTAACTGACTGGTTCAGAAATCATATAGAAAAAAGAGCCTAAACCACAATTATTAGTGGACAGAGGAAAATTGGTATTCAAGGAGATGGGCTTGCCCTATGAGCAATATCGTACTTTTAATCTTATGCATAAGAAATTTCTGTCTGCTAAAAATTTTTAAAAATTTAGCAAGTGATGCAGAAGAATAATTAACCTTCTTGGCATTTATCATAATGAATCCTATATATTATCCCAATACCAATCAAAGAAAAGCTCAAGGGACTCTAGTATCCAGGAGATCAATAGTCGGTCCCACCATGTGAGATTGTCTGTCAACTCCTACTAAGTTCAAGACATTAAAGATGTCATCTGCCTTATCAACACTTGCATATTGGTATATGGTTTCCACCTCTCACCATGCATCAACAAAAGAGAAATAATCTAAGTTCGATGATAAAGAATCACAAGCAAATTCGAATGGACCTTATGATATAGACAACAAAGAAATCATTGATGACCCATCAATTCTCGAATCAGAATAAAAAATGATGAGTAAGATTCATGATGACAATGCATATGAGTCTGATCATAAGCTAAAACCTGACCATTTGGAGGGAGAAAAGATAACGACTCTGATTCTTCTTTAGAAGAGATAACTTATGGTGTAGCTCTGTCAAGGTTAGAAGATGGTGAACAACCAACAATTGATGAGCTTAAAGAGTTCAAGTTGGGTACAAAAGAAGATAAGCATCCTATCTTCATCACCAAACCTTTACCAGAATAAGAAAAGCAATTGCTGATGGATCTTCTCAGGGAATTCAAAGATGTCTTTATATGGAGATAATCTGAAATGCCTAGGTTAGATCCTGATATTGCAATCCATTCTTTGCATATCTCACCAAGCACGTGGCCAATAAAGCAAGCACTAAGGAATTTCAGGTCTGACTAAGAGCAACAGATTATTAATGAGATCAACTAGTTGTTGGAAGTCAACTTCATCCAAAAAATCAAGTTCCCAAGATGGATCTCCAACATTGTCCCAATCAAGAAAAAGAATGGACAAATTCTAGTTTATGTCGACTTTCATAATTTTAATGAAGCTTATCCAAAAGATGAGTTTTCGCTACCACACAAGAACTCCCTATTGTTGGCACATTGCTTTATAACACATTCTCATTCATGGATGGCTACTTGGCTACAACCATATTAGAATAGTGAGGCATCCACTGCATTTCGTACTCCAATGGGTATCTTTTGCTATAAAGTTATGTTATTTGGATTAAAGAACGCTGAAGCAACTTATCAAAGAGTCATCCAAGTTATCTCCCATAACATACTTTACAAACATGTTGAATGTTATATCGATAACTTAGTGGTAAGATCCAATGGTCATAATCAATACCATAAGGATCTATGCACAGTTTTTGAATGGCTTAGGAAAAACAGGTTGCGTATGAACCTACTCAAATGTACATTTGGAGTTGGGTTAGGCAAGTTCTTGGGATTTATTATTCATCATTGAAGAATTGAGGTAGACCCACATAAAGCAAAGGCGATCAGAAATATACCTCTCTCAAAGAACATAGATGATCTAAGAAAGATGTCATCCATTCCATTGCTTACTCAAGAAAGATGTGACTTTTGTTTGGACGAAGCTTGCCAAAAAAGCCTTCAATATCATCAAAGAATTACATTGAAACCCACTGGTCTTGGCTGCACCACCCCTTATTCTGTTCATCTCTAGTAATCGCTAGGGGCATTGCTCACATAAGAAAATCAAGATACTAAGGAGCAAGTATTGTACTACCTTAGCCATCAATTAATAGAAGCGGAATGCAACTACTCTCCGATCGAAAAGACATGCCTTGTATTAATGTTTGCAACCTAGAAGTTAAGGCATTATTTTCTTGCTTATGAGATCTGGCTAATTTCCAAAATGGATCCACTCAAATTTTTTATCACTCGCCCCATGCTATCGAGACAATTATCATTGCTATTATCAGAATTTGACATCACCTTGATCCTATGAAAAGTAGTGAAAGGACAAATTCTGGCTAACTTCTTGGTAGCACACTTAGTTAATGAAGAAGTCATTGTGCAAGAAGACTTGCCATATGAGGAAGTGTTCATTGCTAAGTCAACAATCCATGGAAAATGTATTTCAATGATGCTGCTATAATCATCAATGCTGGCATAAGGATTGTCTTTATTTCAACTAAGAAAGACATTATTCAATATTCTTTCTACTTGGGAAGGAATTACACTAACAATGAAACAGTGTATAAGGCATTGGTCTTAGGACTTCAAATTGCCCTAAACTTTGGAATTACAAATCTAGATATTTTTGGTAATTCAAAATTGGTGGTCTGACAATTAACCATTGAATATGAAGTCCATCAGCCTAGTTTGCATTAGTATTACAACATCATACAAGGACTATTGGATCAACTTTTTCAAGTTATTATTAAACATGTTCCAAGGACTGAAAATACTATTACTAATGCTTTAGCGAACTTGGCAACTACTAATGATAACAAAACTTTTAAATGACTTAAACTTTAAGCTAATAAAGTTTTGCTAAGATTTCAAATTTTAGAGGAAGCTTTAGAATACACATCTCAAGTTTCAAAAAAAGCTTAAGAAGTTTGGACCACACCTTTAGAAGTCTAAAAGTATTATTGTCTCAAATGAAGTGCAAAGCTATAACAAACTATTATAATAACTTTCAAAAGTCTAAAGAACACCTTGTTTTGTAATTGTTACAATACACAAATATAGTAACTTTTAGAGGAAGAGTCAGAGGATAGCCCTGACTTTCAAAGTTTTGAAAAATTCGCTATGAAAATTAACATGGCATTACAAGGACTAGTTTTTAATGGTCCTCTTCCAAAAACTCAAAATTCTCTTCGAAACTTATAAATAGAAGGTCCATTGAAGAAGAAAAGATGACGCTTGAGCTTTCATAAGCTAAACATGAATCAATCACAAGAAACCCATTCAAATTTTCAAAGTGAATGACTTCAAAGCACTCTAAAGATCAACAAGCTTAAAGCTACATCATTCTTATCTCAAGAGGAGAACGAAGCCTTATAATGGTCGTTGTTTATCTTTTACATTTGAGCTTAAGTGTGTGTACACCTTAGCCTAGATAAGATGCATTTCTTTGTACACTTTATACTTGTTAGAAGTAGTTTCTGGTAAACTCGAGAAACTAATTGGTGTAGGACTTTATTGGTGAGCTTGGAGAAACCAACAATGAAGAGTTCTTGATAAGCTCAAAAAAACCAATTTTTGTATGAGTTCTTAATGATCTCAAGAAACTAAGAGAGATGTGATTCCACATATTGTTAGTGGAACCCAAAGTTGGGGAAACTTTGGAGAATGGAGTAAGTGCCAAAGGAGCCCAAACAACTATAGGGGTGCAACTTGGTGGTGGGTTTGAATAAAATCATGGCAGACGTGAATTAAAGTGGCAATTCTTGTTGCATTGAAGAAATGCCAAATAATGCCTTCATGAAAAGATGAACATATATGTCAATACAGGGATTATAGGAGTACACAAAGTTATGGAATTTGAGGCATGAAAACCCATGGTCATTCTAGGCCATGCGATATAGCTATTTATCACTGATCAGTCTTTTTTGCTCGATTGAGTTTCTGATTAAATTCGCACCATCAAGTACTTGCCTAAGAGGCTGAAATAGCAAAGCACATCCCTATTTAGTATCTATGCAATTGGATGTCATTGAATCAAAATGTGCAGTTGAAATAGCTTTTGGCTGTACAGTTGGAAAGTGTGTGGATGAATTTCTCCTTGCCAATGAAGTTAGAGAGTCTCCTGAGTATGTGGTTACACATGGTTTATTCAATGGGTAAATGTTTTACCCATGCAGATGGGGTGCAGAAAAAAGGCACAAATGAAGTTAGCCATGCAAATGAGTCTACCTCCATGCAAAATAACAAAATCGACTTGCACAACTATAGAAAAAAAACATGATTTGCAAGAAGTCTTCTGCCTACGCAATTGAGATGCAAATGTGGAGAGTTTACAAGCTAGATCATCCATTGATTTTCAGCTTACCTGCTTAAGAGGAAACAACGCAATCGGGATGGGTTGGGACTCCAAGCCACATATGTGCTTTCCATCTGCATGGTTAAAGCCCATGCAATTGAGATGATTTTCATTGCCTATTGGATCTTGTCTTTGTCCATGCAAACAAACTCCAATGTCTTTATCCATGCAGGTGGCTTTGCAAAACCATATACCGAGCAACTGGTATCACTTGTTGAACACTGCCTTTACCCACATAGGCAGAATGGGTGGAACTTCACAGACAGAGTTTGCAGTTGGTGGGGTGCTGGAAAAATGAAGAAGGTCACGTTGGATGAATTTCTACAACATGTCCACATCAAACATCTCCACATCAGGTTGACTTTGGGAACTAAGCTTTTATCGGCTTGACGTTGGGAACCAAAGCTTTAATAATGTTGCATAGATGGCAATTTGATTACCACTCATATGAATGCACTTAATAAAATCAGAACACTTTGTCCAAGCAATCAATACCATGCATATGTCTTTTGGAATTAGAATTGCCTCAGCCGACTAAATAGCGAAGCAATATGTTGTGCAATTGAAACATTGTGCAATGTTTGAAATTCAAAATAGAAGGAGAAGTTGGGTTCACTATTACCCACAAGACACGCTTTCCCCCACGTAGCTGGAAGCTTGAAATGCAATGTTCAATCTACAAAGCTAAAGATGATTTTCCAATTGCGCAAATGTGGCTTGTTTACCTAAATGCAAAAGTGGTGCATGTATATTTTAAGGTGAGAAGAAAATCCACATCAATTTTAGGTAATGAATGTATATTTTCCATTCTATACATGGAAATTACATTAATTATGCAATTAAAGTCTAAGCAAAGCTTAGATCCCAAAATGCCCCCATTGGTGAAGCTGGGCATTCCCTAAATGTCCCAAATGGTGAAGCTAGGATCATTTCTAAGAATACCCTCATTGGTAAAGCTGGGCATTCCCATAATGTCCCCATTGGCGAAGGATACATTCCTAAATTACCCCCAGAGGCGCAGCTAAATCTCAAGTCTATAAATACCCCCTCCTAATGTCTTTTAAGACATATAAAGATATAGAATTTCTTCTGAGGGGGCTTAGAAGACACTTCAAGAGACAGATGTCTCCTATAACACTAGTAGCCTTTGGCCACTAATATTTTTTTTGGTGCCTGAGGGCACTCTGCCATGGCCCCACCATGGTATACACACAGGTCTCACCCATATTGTGGTAATAGTGGGTCCTACATGATTAATGGACAATAAGATAATACCGAATAGGATACTAAAACCTATTATACATGAATTAAACCCTGTAAATGGCATAGTGTTGGGCCATGAAGAAAACAAAATGCAAGGATCAGACGGTTGTATCGGAACAACTGCTCGACCGACCGGCAGCGTGACCAGCGGTGACCGGCATCGACGTGAATCTCGCCGGCCGGCAGCGATACGAGCAACGTAGAGGTTTTGCAAGGAGCGCCGGCAGCAATACAGACGACCCACTGACAGCGAGCGAACTGCCAACGTCAAACGATGCCAAAGGC
>JAYJMB010086823.1:0-20837 GCA_036873735.1 Pouteria campechiana | reverse complement strand
TGTATGTCACTTAGATGGGATTGTTAATATCCCATTTCTTAATGTATGCAATATGAATATGTGTGAGAATTGGGATTAGTAAGGATCCCAAGATGCTATTATGTGTGCATAACTTTGATTGTTATATAATACAAATTTGTGATATTTTATGTTAACGTATAGTTTGGGAGGGAATAGAAGATATTCCCTGCTTATAATTGCTATTGTTATTCTAGTGTATGGATATTTGAATTAAGGGATCGTAGTTATCACATGAATATAAATTATAATATATGCATATATGTTATATATATATGTGTGTGATTTGGTATAAGTGATTATTCTAAACCTTATAATTTACTTTAGAATGTGTAATTAATGTTATATTCTTCATGCTGTGACATGTTGAGATGTTGTATTGAGATTGAAAATGTATCTATTTGGATTGGTGTGTGGGATACCTTATGGCTCCCTATTTACTTGGATAGATGAGATTTTGTTGATTTTGGTTGAATTATTAATTGCCACACATTCCACTTATGGAGTCTATTTAGACTCACCCTTGTTTTATTTTTCTTTTTAGTTGACAGGTCAAGTCTAAAGAAGCAAGATTGGTAAGAAAGTATAATAGTTGAATTTGTATTTTTTTATTGTATGGTAATTAAAAAATTATCATCTTATGTATATTGGAATTGTAATTAATTTATGTCTCATGATGTATAATTGTAATTTATACCCATATCGATGTAATATTGCAGTGTGAGGTATACAGTGTATGTGGAATGGAAATTGTATGGTGGTGTAGTGGATTTATTGTCAGCATAATGCAATCGCGGTCTTGGGGGAGCCTGTGGAGTTCTAAGGATGTTGTGTGGATGAACGGAGAAATATTATAGTGTATAATTTCTTACTTTTATAAATTATAATAGAGAAATGTATCATAATATGTGATGAATATTTGTATCTAGGTAGATAGCCCTATTTTTAAGGGAGACTCTGTCCAACTTTTCGTAAAAATTAGGTCAACTAGAAAAAAATATCAAAGCAACCCACCCTGGAAGTGGGAAAATTATGGTATGATCATGTGGATTTACAATGTAAAATGGAGTAACTGCCTTGGGTGGATGAGGCATTACAGAAGGAAGGCAAGAGTGATTAGAAAAAGAATGACACTAAAACTTTGAAAGGAAGCCACAAAGTATATCTGAAGCCATGACGTTCAAGCCTCTATAAGTGTCCAAATGTGTTCAATTATTTGGTCCATGCACTCAAAGATACAATTTATTTGAAGGATATGTCTAGTACTAGAAACATTACAAGGCACTGTAGATAAAGCTTGCCTCAGCTGGATTTGGACAAATCATTCTCCAATTCTCTACACAGATGAATCAAATGAACTCCTCATATACAACACTTGTTTAGGACATAGAAGCAAATTTAGATTGTAGAAGTTAAAGATGAATCAAAGTTGAACTCACATGAATGCATAGCTAAAGACAAATCTTCATAGACAAATTGGACCTTGGACAAATTAAAAGATGAAGCTACTTCATGCGATGGACAACTAAACAAGGCATCATTTATACCTTCAAAATGTGTCCATAGCTCTCGACAGATAAATCAAAAGACAAAGTTACTTCATCTATCAATTTGCTGAGAAGAAACTCTGTCCATGCCATCAAGAGTTGTCTATAACTTACTATGGACAAATAGTTGTTTCGTTAGGAGGACAACTAGAGAAAAACTTTGTCTGGGTCATCAAGAGTCATCTGTGACTTATCACAGACAAACTAAAAGATGAAGAAAAAGGGCTACAATGGACTCAAACAAACTCATACAAACAAAGTGAAGCTACTTACTATGGATGAAGTTGATTGGTTGCACTCTCTAGATAAAATTTCTCATGGAAAAATCATATTAACTCGAAAAGAAGTATAAAAGTTCAATATAGAAAGAAATTCAAAGGAAAGCAATCTCCATTCTGAAAGAGATTTTGCTCTTAGAGGCTATGTCCTTTCAAGTTTAATGTGTATCTTTTCAAAAAAATGAAAGAGTCATTCATGCAGAATGCTCTCACCAGGTGTTTACCAAAATTGGAAATGCATCTTCTTTAAGGTCTATGCTATAGGCTTTCCAGCTCGAACGAGTTTATTAAGAAGATAGCTTTTCCATGGAAGAAAATTGAGAACAGTCTTCAACATTCAAACGAAAGCCATCTACCTCCAATAGGCAGACATTTTTGAAGCAATATAAAGGTAGTGCAGTGGTAACAAAGAAGGTTGAAGAAGCTAAGAGAAAGATAAAAAGAAGAAAAGAGCTTAAATGAGTAACTTACCTCAATTAGACAATGTGTCCTCCAAGATATTCAACCTCCATTGCTCTAATATATGATGAGCTTTAAAGATCTATCGTTATCATATTTCTGGTGTATTGATATCTTCTGTGCTTTAATGTGTAATCATTCTATATGTACTTAAACTTTGTACAAATCAACCTAGTATAGAGGCAAAGTGATGTATAACTTTAGTGCTGCTCATTAGCCATCTGAGTTAGTGGTAATCTCAAGATAACCACTATGTTTATGCTCCCTAGAGATAGAATCCAAAAGAGTGTTGGGCACACCCTGTTTATGCCCCTTAGAGCTAGAATTCAAAAGAGTGTTAGGAACACTATGTTTGTGCTCTCTGAAGCTAGAATCCAGAAGAATATTGGGAACACTATGTTTCTGTTATTGGGAGCAGGATCTAAAAGAGTGTTAGGAACACTATGTTTATGCCCCATGGAACTGGAATCCAGAAAAGTGTTAAGAACACTATGTTTATGCCCCCTGGAGCTGAAATCCAAAAGAGTGTTGAGAACACTATGTTTATGCCCCCTGGAGCTAGAATCTAAAAGAGCGTTGTGAACACTAATTTATGCCCCTTAGAGCAGGAATGTAGAAGAGTGTTGAGAGCCCTAGTTATGACACCTGGAGCTAAAATCTAGAAGAGTACTGGGAGCACTAATGTATTCCATTATGAGTGATAGTGGAACCCAAGGCACAAGGAGAGTGTGCTCTTGGACGAATGGAGTAGGGAGCTTGCCCAAACCACTAAAAATCTTGTGTTATGTGCTGCTTGATTTAGCCTCTATTCCTTTACAATGCAATAATTTTATTTGGCTAAAATTTTTATCTACTCAGTTCACCCCTCCCCTCTTGAGCTACAAACTAGATGGGACCAACAAGTGGTATCAAAACAGTCTTCACAAATTAATCTTGATTACTAAAATTTAACTTATGAAGAGATTCCCATGGCCAAATCGTTCCACAGACACTCCTACTGAATGAAAATCAAAATACCAAAATTTATGGGTCCCATAGACTATAGGGTGTGGCATAGTTCAAAAATAAATTAGTTGTTCTCTATGCTAAATAAGAGTCATACCCAAGAAGATACACAAACTATGAAAAGGATGATTTATATTATGCTATTTATTAAATTAACAGAATGCTTATATATTGTTTTATTAAAAGATGTATGGGACAGACTAGAAATTTTTTATGACAATACTGACAAGGTCAAAGACCCAAGAAATTAATTCTATGCAAGTACAAGAGGTATTAGAAGAATAAATTCATCAAGGGTCAAGAAGAGCTAAAGACAACCAAGTAAGCACTTTCAATTTCATGGCAATTTGCAACAATAATGTACTCTCTGAAACTAAAGCCTCAAGTTTTCAAAGAATTTTAAGATGCTTATAATGATTTGAATGCCTAATATGAAAAGCAAATGAGTCTTGTTAAGTGCAGTTGAGTACTACAAGAGTAATTTATGATTCTCCAAAATAGTCACTCAACATACATTGGGAGTATGTCATATATATATATATATGTTGCACATTATTTTGTTTGATACTTTGAATTATATGCTTTTTATTGCTTTATTGTGCACATGATATCAAGCTAAGAGATTAAATATTCAAATCTTTATGAATTAAATCCTTCAATTATAAAAGTTCAAACATGAATCCCACACCAAGTTATAAGCTCTCAGACAGACATATACATCATCTGTTAAAATTTGGAATCAAATCAAATTCAGACAAAGTAATATTATCTACTTCATTCATAGTTTTGTCTGTAGTTACCAAATTCATCTGAGGCTATCATAATTTGTCCGTAGACCCAATAAAAACCCCTCTTTTAACCTCGTCTCTGACTTGCCTCTCCCATTCACCATTAGCAATAGAAAAACCCCTCATCAGAAGAAGGCGATTCAAATACCCACTATTCCCTTCACTCCTTATCTTCTTGGTGTCATTTTCATTTGCTTACCTTGCTGTAAAGAACCTCCAAGCTCTTCACATCAAAATCCCCATCAAAACCCCAAACCTCCATTGACGGATATGGCAGATTCAAGAATAAAAGAAATGACTCAAGCATCCATATTTGGCTGAAGAAGAGATAAAGAAGAGTCAGGGGAGATGCATCTACCTTAGAAAAGAAGAAAGCAGGGAAATAGACTTCTAAAGGTAACTTTCCAAAACAATGAACAAAGTTACGATGAATATATGAGCAAATATAATAATAGAATGGTGCTGAAAGTAAGAGCCATTGATTTCAAAACTTTTGAAAAGATGAAGTTAGAAGTCTGTGATTGGATAAGCTCTCAAGGTTGGAAAAAATTCATGAGTCACAGAGATGAAAGTTACTCTAGAATCGTAAAAATACTCCTTTGCAATTATAACCCTAAACTAAAAAAAATCTTGGATTGGAGACAAGCAAATGGACATGTCTCCAAATAGCATTAGAGAATATTTGAATCTTCCAATGGTTGGAAAGCAAATATTTGAATGGCCAATGACTAGAAAAGAGTTTTTCTCTCAGGTGGCATGTGTGCCTATAGGCGATAGTGTGAAAAATCTAAATCCAAAATATTTAGATGTAAACATGAGAATAGCCCATAATAATCTAAATAATAATATTTATCGCAAGACTGAAAGTAGGGATAATATTTTTGAAAGAGATGCAAGAGTTCTTTGAGCCTTAAAGCTCAGAAAGAAGTTAGATTTGGCCAAGCTTATGTCTGAACAACTATATGAAGTCAAATCATCTACAAGATATCCTCTCCTCATGGTATGGCAATAGCTAAAATGTTAAGAAAGGCAGAGGTGGATTTATCATGTGAAGTTTGAAAGAAATTCAAAAATTTAGACTAAGTAAATGGGAATATGCATAGCCACTGATGGCACAGTCATTAAGAAGGCAAGAAGGCCTAGAAAATCAAAAAGGGCAAGAAAGGATGAAGAAGATGAGGAAGAAGTAAGGCTAGAAACTGCCAGAGAAGAAAGGAAAGAAATTCCGTCAATTGCAGTAGAAGAGATCACTTCATCTGCACATATTGATGAAATAAGGGGAGAAGAAATTCTAGAGGAAGTTATGGCCATAGTAATAGAAGAACTGATCGAGATGATTTCCCTGCTGAAGAAGAGATACAAATGGCTACATCAACAATTCAAAATCAAGACCCTGGATCCTTGGAAAGATTAGCTAGAATAGCAGAAATGGGAAGAGAAGAAAGAACCCCCATAAAGTGGATAGAAGAAGAAGCAACAATAGCAGTAGGATCATCTCCACATCCTAGTCCAATTCCATCTCCTTCCAAACCTAGTCATTCACCTCCACCAACCCAACCTATTCCATAGAACCTTAAGAGCAGGCTCATCAATATTGAAATGTTCACTGCAACTCTTACCATTAGGATGGATTCTTATGGTAGGATGGATTCATTAGATATAAAGGTGGACACTCTATTCTCTTTAATTTAATCCATCAAAGATCAAGCCAAACCAGCTCCTATACATACACCCAGACCTATCTCACCAATCAGGTTTGCCCACTCCTCACTAGCTTTTCCATCTTATCATTTACATCACTCCTCTCCTACTCTATTCTTGCTGCATCACACACTTCATAGTTCTCCACTTGCCACTCATCCTAGTACCACGAATCTTCCATGAGAATCTCCTCAATCAAATTTAGTGTCCTCAATGTCTAAGTCAGAAATTCCCATCAGTAAAATTTTTAAATCTCTAAAATTCATTTCTAAAAAATATTAATCTTAAAAAACTCCCTCTAAACTTCCTCAATGAACAACAACTGCTTCTCAAGAACTTACAACAACTTCTCAATCTCCTCATTGTCCCTCCAAAATTAAACAACCAAAAATTTCAAAACATAAATCTTCAACCCCTAAAAATCCAAAATTAAAAATGACCCTAGAAGAAATCAATCAATAAATCAAATGGAGACCTTCACCTTCCAATCACAAGCTAGATCTTTCTCAGTCTCTGATCTTCCTTCTCAAATTTGAAGATTAGAATTTTCTTGACAATATAACAGAATGTAAGGTCCAACCAAAACTTTTAAAGCCATAGATGATGATGAGATAATTGATAAGATACTAAGTGAGATTACCCAATCATCACCAAATGCTAATCCTTCTGCTGATCCATCTCCTTCCTCAATACATCAACCTTCTTCTAGTACTAAACCTCCTCTTCGTACAAGAGTCAAAATTTTAGTCTCCAAGCTCACAACAAGTAGAATATGCAAACCTACCTCTAAATCTTCTCCCCCTAGCTCAACATCCATGACTTATGATACATTTGGATATCGAATGGATGCCAATACTACTATAATTCATAGCAAATCCCCTCCATATCTAGAGCTTTGGGACAACCATTATCAGGCAGGCATCAAACTTACTACCAAACCTCAAATAGTCATACCTCCTAATCCCATCATGATGACTTATGCCCTTCATAAGAGATGGATGATTGCCAATAAAAGGCAAAGGCTCAAGGAAAAGCTCCTCCTCATCCAGAATTCTTGGATCCTATATATATGGAGAGAATCCAACTTGTTCATAATATCCCAAAGCCTCTGGATGTTGAATTCAAATCTAATCAATGAAGTCACCTCAAAATTTTGCTCTAGTCTATGATCATTGATGTATTTTATCACATAATGTATATTTCTCACATCAATTAAACTAAACTTTTGATTCAAACTGTTTATTTTTTGGTTATCAATGCTTGAATGTTGTCTTTCTATTCTATTCTATGAGAATTGTTTCTCTCATATTCTTTATTTTTTATTCTGACAAAAAGGGGGAGAAATATAGTGAAATTCGAGCAATATAAGAGTACAGAGCACTAAGTCAGGGGAAGCCATAATACAAATTATCATGAATATCTTTTCTTAACTCTCCTGCACATTCATACTAATTCATGCTTTTATTCCTTTAAAAGGTATTTCACTCAAATGTTTTGTTATCATCAAAAAGGGGGAGAATGTTGAACCAAATGGTATATATGGAAAACAACTAAGTTTTGATGATGAGCAACAAAATATGAGTGAACAATTAAAGTATTGCTAGTTGTGTTCTTAAGTAATGAAGAAACAAATATAAAAGATATATAGGAAAACAACTCAAATATAGTAGATAGCATATACAAGGAATATATTAGGAACAAGATCCACCACACTGAAGGAAGAAAAGAATGCTTAGAAAAAGAATGGCATTGAAACTTTGAAAGGAAGCCACAAAGCATATTTGAAGCCAAGAAGTTCAAGCCTCTATGAGTGTCCAAATGTGATTCAATTATTTAGTCCATGCACTTAGATATATACTTCATTTGAAGGACATATCTGGTACTGAAAACATTACAAAGCACTACAAATAAAGATTACCTTAGTTGGATTTGGACAAATCATTCTCCAATTCTCTACATGGATGAGTCAAATGAACTCCTCATAAACAATATTTGTCCATGACATAAAGGCAAATTCAGATTGCAAAAGCTAAAGATGAAGCAAAGCCAAACTAAGATGAATGCAAAGCTAAAGATGATGCCGAGCCAAACTAGTATGAATGCAAAGCTAAAGGCTATGTTGAATTAATTAAGAATTTATCTCTCATATGAAGTTTGTCTCAAAACAAAAGGAGACCAAGGAATTCATCTGTAACTTACTATAGATAAAGTGGAAGACGAAGTAGAAGTGGCATAGTGGACTCAAACAAATCTGCACAAATAAATTGGACACTCAGACAAATTAAAAGTCAAAGCTACTTCATCCAATGGACAATTGAATAAGACATTGTTTATGCCTTCCAAATTCATCCATAGCTCTCGATAGATAAAGTTACTTTATTTATCAAGCTGCTAAGAAGAAACTTTGTCTGTGCCATCAAGAATAGTCTATAACTTACCAAAGACAAATCAAGAGACAAAGTTGCTTCATCTGGTGAACATCTAGAGAAGAACATCATTTGCATCATCAAGATTTGTTTGTGACTTATCACAGACAAACTAAAGATGAAGAAAAATGGACTCAAATAAACTCGCATAGACAAAATGAAGCTACTTACTATGGATAAAGCTGGTTGCACTCTCCGGACAAAATTTCTCATGGGCAAATCATATTAACTCTAGATAAAATATATAAGCTTAATATGGAAAGAAATTCAAAGGAAAGTAGTCTCCATTCTGATAGAGATTCCCCTCTCAGAGGCTATGTCCCTTTAAGGTTAATGTGCATCTTTCCAAAAGAATGAAAGAGTCAATCATGCAGAATGCTCCCATCTGGTGTTTGCCAAATCCAAAAATGCATCTTCTTCAAGGCTGTTGCTGTAGGCTTTCCAGCTAGAATGAGTTTATCAAGAAGATAGCATTTAAATGGGAGAAAATTTAGAATGATCTTCAACATTCAAATGGAAGCCATATATCTCCACTGGGTAGAAATTTTTGAAATAGTATAAAGGTAAAAAGGTTGAGGAAGGTTGTTGAAGCTGAGAGAAAGATAAAAGAAGAAAAGACCTTAAATGAGTAAATTCTTTCAATTAGACAATGCTTCCTCCAAGATATTTAATCTCCGTTGTGCTGATAGATGATAAGCTTCAAAGATCTATATCATTATAATATTTCTAGAGTATTGATATCTTCTATGCTTCAATGTGTAATCATTCTATGTGTACTGAAACTTTGTACAAATCAACCTAGTATAGAGGCAAAGTGATTTACAACTTCAATGTAGTTCATCAGCAATGTGAGTTGGTGGTGAGCTTAAGAAAACCACTATATTTATGCCCCTTGAAGATGAAATTTAGAAGAGTATTGGTAACACTATGTTTATGCCCCTTGGAGCTAGAAATCCAAAAGAGTGTTGAGAACACTATGTTTATGCCCCCAGGAGGTAGAATATGAAAGAGTATTGGGAACACTATGTTAATGCTCCATGGAGCTGGAATCCATAAGAGTATTAGGAATATTATGTCTATGCCCCATGGAGCTAGAATCTAGATGAGTATTGGGAACACTAATTTATGCCCTTTAGAGCTTGAATCTAGAAGAGTGCTGGGAGCTCTAGCTATGCCACCTAGACCTAGAATCCAGAAGAGTGCTTAGAGCACTAGTTATGCCACCTAAAGTTAGAATCCAGAAGAGTGCTGGGAGCAATAATGTATTCCATTATGAGTATAGTGGAACCCAAGGCACAAGGAGAGTGTGGTCATGAAAGAGTGGAGTAGGGAGCTTACATAAACCATTATAAAAATCTCTTATGTTATGAGCTACTTGATTTAGCCTCTATTCCTTTACAACACAATAATTTTATCTGGCCATATTTTTTATCTGATCAATTCACCCCTTCCCTCTTGAGAATGGAAGTATGTATTTGATTGTATAATAGAAGATATCAAGTGAAATATCCCTACCTTTTGTATGCATCATATTAGAATCAAAAGTGACAAAGTAGGAGAGAATTTTAAGTGAATGGATAGTAGTGAAGAGTCAAGCTAAAGATGATAAATTAGAACTACTTCTCATCCCTTCTCTCTTAGGATTTTTAGTTCATTTTGGTTTTGTTTTGTTTTCTCTTTTTTCTTAGGTTCTTTTTGGTTTTTCTTGATTATAAATCATCCCTTCTTGAGGCCATCAAAATTTTCTTTGCACCATCAAAGGCAACCTTCATCCACTATTAGAAACGAATACATCCCCAAAAGGAAGTCTCTTTCCCCCTTGTGTGTTTTTTCTTAACATTGAGGATAATTTTTAATTTAAGTTTGGGGGTATTTGGGGATTTGCATTTAGTTTTGGGTAAATTTTTTCAATTTAAGTATATTCAATTTGATGAGCTTAACTTTTTGATGACTTAGTCTAGAAAATCAAAGAGTAATTATGCAAAATTGTTGAAGTTGAATGGAATTGGATTCATTGATTCTCTCTTGATGATTCTTAACATTGCTTAGTTTTTTATTGCCATTGCACATGATTTAGAAGAAAGGATAGATGCTACCATCTGATTTAATAATTCTTGTGATAAGCCATTTTTATGATTGATGAAATTGTAATTGAGCACATTATGTCAAGATCACATCAGGTGTATGTGGATTAGTTGATAAGGTTGTGAATTTCGTGACATATTTTTATTAACATGAGCATGCTAGAACTTGTTTGTTTATCCCTTAAGGAAAATATAAGATAAAATGTTTACTTTGAGATGATTTAGGTATTCTTTGATTAGTTTTAGCCTTTCAAGCTAACCTAGCACATCATTGTCACTAGTGTCCCATTAAGCTTGAATAAAGAATGGCATATGTAAAGTATGTGATAGACCACCATTATATTTTCTTTCTTTTGCATTGTCATCAAGATCCGTTGAGCCCGAAAAACCATGCTTGATAAATTAAGAGACATATTTGATACACATGGCTGTTAGAGAGGTATCACAAAGCAAAAGAAGAAAAGTTTGGCGGTGTTAAATACATGAATGCCAAAATAAAGAAAAAGCGACAAAAGGAAAGGAATCAATAAGCATTCAAGCTTCAATTGGGGGACCACATCCCAATGAACTCAAAAGAAAACAAGTTTGGGGTGTGGTAGTAATACACTCCAAAATAAAGAAAGAAAAAGAAAAATAAAAGAAAGTCAAGAGAGTGAACATTCATATGTATATATTCAGGATCTCTTATTTTGTGAAATCCTTGTCCCTTTCTTTGTTAGCTGAAACCAAGGCCCCATTACAAGCTAAACAATGGCCTACTAATCAAAGTAAATAGAGTTGTCAATATTAATGGAGGGGGATTATGGAAAAAAAGATTATGGAATATTTTATGGGTATCATTAGAATCACTGGAAGGCATATTATTGACTGAAAAGCATGCATGCAACATGAGATTGACTAAAAGCACATATGCACATTTTTACTTCATGAAGGGATTGATGAAGCATGAGTTTAATGAGATTACTTGGCAAGAATCTTAAATAATTTCTAAGTTATGTGCACATGAGTAATTTTTCTAGCATGTTCTTGATTAATCGTGAGAGACAAACCTAACTGTCTCATGAGTTTTAATGCAATTTTGCTCAAGGATGATCAAAAGTTAAGTTTGGGGCTATTTGATAAGCTCATAATTTATTATATTTTAATACCTAAATTCACATATTTTGGATCCTCAATTGATATAATTTTAGTGATTTGTAATCACATTTGAGTAAATATTACACTTAACAGAGTTATTTTCTATTTCAGACATCAAAACCTTTGAAAAAGAAGCTAACATGAAAAAGGTGTCAAATTTGAGAAAATTTATTCATATATTATGGCTTATTTAGAGAAAGTTTTCAACATGAAAATTGTAAACCTTCCAATTATCTTTCCAATTGATCAATAATCACATGATTTGGACATCAAATGAGAAATTTATGGCCACAATATTAAAATTGATCCATATTGACCAATTTTGGGTGTTGTAGTGCCCACTCGCTGAATTGTGAACTAATTTTTGGTGCCTCAATCCTCAAGGCATTAGGTAACTTAATTTTTTGCATTTAGGATATTATTTATCTAAAAAAACTTTAGAAATCTATATGGAGGTGCAAACAAATCCTAAATTGGATTATTTGATCAAGTTTTAAGGTGGAAAATAGGGGAGAGAATGTGAGCTATCTAGGAGAGAAGATATTTGGTGCAAAAGAGAAGATTTGGAAGAAGATTTGGTTCTAGGAGAGAAGCCTAGAACCCAAAAAACCACCAAACCTAAATCTCCTACACCATCAATTCTAACACCTAAACCTTCCTCCCAACCTACCCCTCTATCTGTCAGCCCTACCTATTACCCTCTCACCTATTCAAAAAGACCCAAGCCTCAACTAAAGAAGCCCTAATATGTTCTTTCTAGCTTATCTCTATTGTCCATTTCATTATATTTTTTGATTGAGACAAATGTATTTGTAGAATTCCTATATAACTTTGAAATTTATGTAATATATTTTTATGAAAAATTTATGTATTCTTTACTTCCAGCATGTTAATACATTTTTGCATATGTTTTTCTTTTCCCTTGTGCTCTTTTTGATTATGAAAAAAAGGGGAAGAAATAATAACTATAACAGCATTGCATTTTGTGTTTTTATTCAGGGGAGTCATTAGAAGAGTCATTAAGAGATGCACTTAGTCAGGGGACCAATAGAAATTCTTTTGATTTTTTGAAAGGTACCACTTGGATGTTTTATCATCATCAAAATGGGGGAGAATGTTAAGTCTAACCCTTCTATTCAACTTTATTTTAATGATGAAGTAATTAACAAACTAGGTTTTTATGATGAGCAAACACATGAGTGATATGTTTAGGTACTAACAAGTCTTTCCTTATTATTGCAATGATAAATAAATAAAACAAGTTAACTAAGCTAGGAAAGTAATTTCATGTGATGGAGAGTGTGTAAATGATCATATTATGATAAAATCCACCATGATAAAGTTTTAGAGGAAGAAAAACCAGTGAATGCTCTAAGACAAATAACTCTAAACATAGAAAAGGATTTTAGATGGACTGGAACAATTCTAAAATCAAAAGGAACAAGTTCAAAAGCTAAAGAAGCCTTCAGAAGATCCAAAGATAAAGTTTGAAGACACAAATACATGTCTAAATAGTTTTAGGGCAAGTTTAAAGGTGGACCATTATGCTTTAGAGTTAAGAAAAATTAATCTGAAATTAGTTCAAAAGCAAAGACGTTCTTCAGAGTTACTTTAGAAAAGAGACCTCAACCTTCAAAGGCCAAATTATAGTTGTTGGAACTGTCAGCGCTCGTAGGAACTTTAGAACATCTGAGAGTAGCCTTCAAAAGTTTTGAATTGTTTATAACTTATGAAATAGAGCTTCAAAAGCTCTATAATTAAATGCAGTAATGGTAATTAACAAACCCCAACCATTGGAGAATCTGAAATTTTACTTCAAAAGGACCAAAGCTATTTTTCAAAGTAGCTTGTATGGAGTGTTAAAAATGTAACCTAGAACAGCCAGAAAGTTGCTAGAAAAAGTAATTAATGGCTAAGCACCTTTCTAGCAATATAAATAGAGGATTCAAATAAACTAGAAGAAAAGTTGAGTGATTCTAATGAGCATTTACTCAAGCATTCAACTCCAATAGTGCAAGCTCTTATACAACATTCAAAGCCACAACTTCAACAATCATTTGGAGTTTGAAACTTTTTTTCTTTAAGTGTTATATTATTTATTATCTTACTCCAAACTCTATATAAATAGCCTAAGTAAGAGGCATATATTTGTACATGTTACATTTTCTATTTCTATCATAATAATCAAGGGGCTTGCTATTTGTTAGTGTTTATTACAACAAGTAGGAAATAATTGCTGGGAAGTGTAAGAGTTGTTGGTAAGCTCTAAAAAATAAAGTATATTTGATCAAAGTACTAATCAAGGTGTTAGTGGAACCTTAGTACAGTAGGAAAGACTAACTTAGAGAAGTAGGCAACTAAGTTGGGCTGAACCATTATAAAAATCACCATCTTAGTGTACTTTCTCTATTCTATTTTAGCACCAACATTTTAATTTGGCCAAAATTTTTAAAAGCTTCATGCCCCCCACCTCTTGAGCTACCATTAGTAAGGGACCAACAAAAGATTGGTAACAAAGTGGTACCATCAAGAAGAAGGAATTGACTTTGAGGAGTCTATCTCCTATTGCTAAAATAGAAGCCATTAGAGTGCTGTTAGCCTTTTATCTTGTATGAATTCATAAGTCATCCTTTCTTCATCTATTTTATTTGGAGTCCCAGAAAGAAGTTCATCTCACCCATTAAACTCATCTCAATTTCTCCCTGCATTACTGTAGAGTAGTTTTGACATAATGTATCATTAGTTGCATGAAATATAGTATCATCCACATAAAATTTGAACAATTAGCATGTTACTTTTGTCATGCTTAATGAAGTGTGTGGTGTCTACTTTACCTCTAGTAAATCCTTTTTCTATTAATAATTTACTTAATCTCTCATATCATGCTCTAGGAGCTAGTTTAATCCGTAGAGAGCTTTCTCGAGTTTGAAAACATGGTTTGAATAATACGGATCTTCAAACCCAAAAGGTTGTTCCACATAAACTTCTTCATTTATGAAATCATTTAGAAATGCACTTTTAACATCCATTTGATAATGCTTGAAATTCATGAAAGATGCAAATGCTACTAACATTCTAATAGCTTCAATTCTAGTAATAGGAGCATATGATTCTTCAAAGTCTATTCCTTGCTCTTGACAGTATCCTTTTGATACTAATCTTGCTTTATTTCTTATTACTATACCAAATTCATCTAATTTGTTCCTAAAAACCCATTTAATTCTTATAACAGATTGATGGTTAGGTCTTAGAACAAGTGTCCACACATTATTATGTTTGATTTGATCTATTTCTTCTTGCATAGCTATAATCAAATTTTCATCTTCTAAAGCTTGATCTATGCAAGTTTTATGCAAGTTGGTTCTAGTTAAGAAATGAAAGCAAAACTACCACATCTTGAATGATATGAGGATCTAGTTCTCACTCTATCATAAATATCTCCAATTACTTAGTTTTCAAGACAACCATGCATGAATCTCCAATTTTGGGAAGGGAATTGTTACCTTCATTATTTAACTCATTGATGGATAGTTCATCATCTATTTCTTCTTCATCTTTTTGTATTTTTTATTATGAAGAATCTTTGTATTCATCTTGTATTTTCATTTTCTCCACAGATATCATGAGTTCTCTTATCTCATCATCAAAATTGGTTATCTTTTAGAGGGGTTAGTACTTTCATCAAATTTTACATGAATGGATTCCTCTATAGTTTTATTTTTTAGATTGCAGACTCTAAATGTCTTACTAACAATGGAATAACCAAGGAAAATGCCTTCCTCAGATTTGCTATTAAATTTGCCAGGATTTTCCTTCCCATTATTAAGAATGAAACATTTGCAACCAAAAGTGTGGAAATGAGAAATGTTTGGTTTTCTTCCATAATATAAATCAAATGGAGTTTTGTTGAGTATGGATTTAGCATAAATTCTATTAATAATACATCATGAAGCATTCATTGCTTCAACCCAAAAATATTAAGGTAATTCATATTCACTCAACATTGTCGTTGTCATTTTTTGCAAGGATCTATTTTTCCTTTTAGCTACTCTATTTTGTTGAGGTGTTCTTGGTATAGAGAATGTGTATAAAATTCCATTGCTTTCACAAAAAGTAGTGAATTTTTGGTTTTCAAATTCTCCACCATGATCACTTCTTATGGCTACTATATGAGAATCTTGTTCATTCTATACACATTTGGTAAATGTTTCAAATAATGAAAAATTTTCATCTTTGGAAGCGACAAACATTATCTATGTGAATCTAGAATAGTCATCCACAATGACATATGCATAATGTTTCCCTCTAAAATTTCTAGTTCTTGTTGGTCCAACAAGATCCATGTGTCGCAATTGAAGTAGTTTGGTTGTATATACTTCTTTATTAGATTTGAAAGATTCTCTAACTTGCTTTCCTTTTAGGCAAGCGTTACATAATTTATTTTGGTCAAACTTTAATTTTAGTAAGCTAACAACAAGATTTTTGTTGAATAGTTTTTCAATCATGAACTTGTTGGCATGTCCTAATCTTCTATGCCACTATAAGGATTCTTCATTATTCACAATGAGACATTAGACTTGGATATCACTTAAATCTACTAAATACACATTTTCACATCTTTTAACAAGTACTACACCTGAATTTGAATTATCTATTACAGAACATATGTGTAATTCAAACACAACCTTATCACCATTATCACAAATTACTTACACTTAATAGATTATGTTTTAATCCTTCAACTAGTAAAATATTTAAAATAATAATAGAGGGAGGTTGGCTAATCTTACCTATTCCAAATACTCTAGCTTTTTCATTATCTCTGAAGGTTAATGTTTCTCCATTTTTAGCTTTTAATACTATGAACAGCTCCTTCTCCCCTGTCATGTGTCTTGAACAACCACTATCAATATACCATTTGCTACTCCTTGTTGCTCTCAAGTACACTTGTAATAATAAGGTCAAGCTATAATTTGTTGTACCCATTTAGGAATGGGTCTAGGTGGGTTAGTAGTAGAATATTTTCGCACCCATTGATGTTTAGATGCTACTAATTTATTATCTATAGATACTGATATATTTATTAAGTTAGCAACAATTTTTGGTACCCAAATTAGGTTCTATTTGGGTTCTATATTGTTATTTTTCTTTCTTTGGTTTTCTCTACTTTTTTCTTTGTCTTTAATTTAAATAATGTAGAAGTCAATGTATTTCTGAGGGCATAATTTTTTGCTTTTATTTGCTCAAATTCTATGTTAAGACTTTGGTTAGTTTTAATTTAGAACATTCATAGATTGTTCTTTCTAGTTCTCTTTTTGTTTCTTTGTGTTTAGTTTTTAAAGTTTTGAAATCTGAATATAACTTATCTAATAATTCTTCTGAATCAGAAATTTTAGTTTTTGAGTTTAGCTCATCTTCATGGATGGCCATGAAGTTTATCCCGGTATGATGCTCCTCTTGATTTCTTTCTTTGGAGTTGAGTGAACTAAATTGAGCTTCATTTTCTTCTTCTATTTCACTTGAGATTTCTTGTATCATGTTCTCCAACATTTTCTATGCAGCCATTGTTTTCTTCTTCTTTTCAAATTTTCTATTGTTAAAAATATTCTTTTTATTAAACTGGGAGTTATGCCTTTTCTTCTTGTCTCCTCATTTTTTGTTTGGTTTTGGGCAGTTAAATCTCATGTGTCCAGATTTGTTATAATTGTAAAATATTGGAATCTCTTTTTTCTTTTCCTTGGTCTTGTTGTTGCTTTCGAAGTTGTTTCCAAATCTCTTCTTCCTGATCATGTTTTTGAATCGTCTTATTGTCATTGTCATTGCCATATCCTCGTTATCTTCACTTGCTAAGGCTTCTTCTGAAGACTCTTCATTCTTTGAATCAGCTTGTAAAGCAACCTTCTTGCCTTTGAATTCATCTAGAACCTTTTACTTCATTTAGACTTCATGGGTCATAAGTTATCCCATGAGTTCTTCCACTATCATTTTCTCCAAGTCCTTTGCTTTTTTGATAGTAGTCAGTTTAGGCATCCAAAATCTATGTAGAGATCTCAAGATCTTCTTAACTAACTTGGGTTCTTCATATTTTTCTCCCAAGCTTTTCAGTCCATTGGTGATTTTTTGAAACCTTCCAAATATTTAAGAGATAGTTTCTAAATCTTTCATGGAGAAGGCTTCAATTCCAACATAAGAATATTGATTTTAGTTTCTTCTACTTGATTTGTACCTTCACGTGCTACCTGAAGTTTATCCTAGATTTCCTTGGCTAAGTCACAGGCAAAAATCTTTTTAAATTCAGATGAAGATAGTGCACAATAATGATAATTCTTTGCTTTAGCATCACGTTCTAATATTTGAATATCTTCTGGTATATATTTATCTTCTATGTTTGCAACATTCTTTTCATTTTTAACTGTAAGATCCAACTGGTAATTTGTGGCAATTAAGAAATTTTGCATTCTCATCTTCCAATATAAGTGAGATGAGTGTATCCTGTTTCCTTTCTATTCATTCTTGCCCTTCTCTTAGTTCTCCCACTTCTCTGCTCAATTTCTCTATTAATTCCTTCACTTCTAGTGACAACAATGTATATGCATAGGATCTGGGGACATTGACTTGAGGTAAATCCCTAGGAGGTGATGAATCTGTCCCTATAGTGGGGTTATCCATGTCAACTCTCTCTTTTCTTTCTTACATTTCCTCCTTCCCCTGGAAGGGTACTTCTTACTCTTTTACTTCTTCATTATCATTCTCCTCTATTTCTCTTTCATTTTTTTCGATCATTTCTACCACATAATCAAAAATTGGAATCCCCATTCTCTTTAGTAGGGTAGCTCCTACCTAGTCTTTCTTTAGTGATGATACATGTAGGTTAGATTCTCCATCTGTAGGAATTTTGAAGTGCTCAAATATCTTCATTTATAACACTCCATATGACACTACATGGTTAGTCCTCTGAGCATATATCTAAATGTAGTGAGCATAAGGTTTGGGAGGCTAACTTTTTGATAATTTGAGACTTTCCATAACACTTTAGCCTTACAAATAGTTACTTGTTCTGTTTCACCTAACTTTGGCATGATCAAGTTTTCAAACACTTTTCTAAGAATTCTAAGCTCAATGATCATGTCCTTTGTTCTTATATATGTATGAGCTAAAGTGTAAACAGTGTCGATGGATAAATTATTGAAAATTTCTTCCTTTCTCAGCCCATCTTCATCTCATCTACTGGCACTCCTAAAATCTCTCCAGGATGCTCTTTAGGAGACAATAAATGTGCTCTAAAACCTATTTCAACACCTTTTACCATTGATTCATAAGAGCTAGGTTTCTGTAACGCCCCTCCTTCCTGAAGCGTTACTAGTGGTAAATTCAGAGGAAATTCCGATAGAGTCTCCCTTGATTTACCACCGTTATCCTGTATACAATATACTAGACCACAAAAATTATATAATAAATATGCCAATATAATATAGCCACCTCTAAGCCCTACCATTTTCTACATAAATGATATAACTGCCGCCTCCAAAACACACATCACCACAACACCCATAGACTAAGATCGGGGTTGATCAGGGTACACTATACCCTAGCTGTCAAATCATATACACCCACACCATAAAATGACATACTATAAAACTAAGTAATGATACATGTCTTATATACATTCAAAACACGCTTACACAAGCTACTCAGGCCAATCATAAAAATTAGGCCACCAGGCCAATAGCAACGCCCGGTCATGCCGGCTACCCACCAACCGCCCACTGGCCAACTAGGCCACTCCTCGCCACATGGTGGACATAAGTTAGCCCCATGGATATTATAAAATATATAAATGAGCCACACTGGGCCCGGAGCCAATCAAGCGCCAAAATTAAATTTTATCGGCACTCCCAGGGGCGCAGAATGTATATACATAATTTCTAAAATAAAATTCTTATTTACCATGTTATAGATATCCAATTGACTTGAAAATATTTTCATAGATTATAAATAATATGAAATTTTTTTTTCCAATTTTCAAGTCAAAATGATGTAAATTGATCAATTTAAAATTAAAATATGAACATATAAAGAAAACATGTTAGACGACATTATACATCTCTTTTTCCCATGAAAATGTTTCTGTCAGTTCCTAGTAATATAATAGAATTTTGGTAAAAGTTTAGCTTAAATTAATTCAAAATTAGAAGATTACAAATAAATTAAAATTTCAAAAGGGTGGGACGCTATTAGCTTCTCATTTTCAGGGTATTTAATGTTCATATTTTTTTTAATGGTCAAACAGTGGAACATGTTCATGAAATTTGATATGCTAGTATTAAGTTATATCTATTGTAACCTGATAGTTTTATTTTTGTAAAATAACATAACTAAATTGGTTTTTGATCAACCTCAAAAGGGGTACTTGGTAAGGTATTCTGTCAATGCACTGTTCATCTGAATTCCGTTGTTTTCAATATAATTTAATTCATGCTAATATAATACATTAATTATAGTTGAATGGAGCAGATAATATATGTTTAAAATCATATAACTCATATACAAAAATTTCTGATTGTAGTTGCCCAAATTGTAATCATTCAAAGAACTCAAATTGAACTTAAAATAACTTAAAAAACTACCAGCTTACCTTGTTAATTTGGTTGATTTGCAATGACCTAAACTTCAGGATACACCCTTTAATGAGCCCTTAATCACTCTCCAAAATCACAGCCTAATTAATGGAAAATTTGTATTAAATTCCATTAATTAACACACTTAATGCATAAGCTAGCTGTCCACTTGATTTGCATTCAATGCACTAACTGTTTGGATCCATTGGCTACCATAATAGGAGGGTAATTTAGCCATGATTATCCCTCTATCACTAGGCTTGATTACTTTACTTAAGTTCTAAGTTTTCCAGCCCCAAAATCCCTTGGACAGCAACTATATACAAGATCAATGTTCATTTTTCAATAACCCGTTTTAATGCCTCTAATCCTTCCTCCCTAACTAAATTTAATCAAGTATTAATCATGCCTTAGATACCTTAATTCCATACCCTAATCCCCACTTAAAAATTCCAGGAACCCTAGTGGTTTAGGGTTTGATTTTTCATCAAATATTCAACATGATTTGCATGTACTTCTTCCAGAACATCATCAACAACTTAATGGGATTAAAATCATACCTTAATCCTTGAATTTGCATGGTGGGTTCCACTGATCAGCAACAAGATTCCAGATTTAGTTGGTTGCCACCCTTCTAATCCAAGAAAATTTAGATGCTATTAGTTGCCCTTCCCACGAACTAGAGATTGCTTCCACTTTTATTGATCAAAACCTACCAAAACATAGCATTTGAGAGAGAGGGGGAGGGAGTTTTACATGAACAAGGGGTATGGGCA